>JAMKCH010034353.1:0-35456 GCA_023653785.1 Ophioderma brevispina
ACTTGAGCACTTTAACGGAGAATGGCCCTGTAAGAGGTGTCTTCAAAACATCGCTGTTAGGTTTATTGGGTTACTCAAGGTTGTATGCATAGCTCGAGTGGAACAGCCCTTTCGACTTTTTGGACATGCCTAAAGATATTAGACACCTCAAGATATAACTTTGTGCGTGGAATGTGGAATCCTTTTTGTTCACGGATCGATCATAGAAGGAGTATCACAATTCAAGTACGCGCCGAGTGTAAGAGTTCTAATGGTGACTATTACATCGGAAAAGTGGTACTACCATGAAACCGCCAAATTTATCTTCGTTGTTTTTTGCTCTTATAGGGTGGAGGATAAGAGGTCTACGGATTGAACAGGGAATTTAACATCATTGTAGCAACATTTTCAAAGTGCTTCTTTATCCATACATTTATCAGAATTTTCACCAAGGTTAAACAGAATGGTCGCGTGGGTTGTTCAGGTTTAAGAAGTCAAGCACCATCTAAAGGTACTTTTGAGATCATTAGTAAGAAATGCTTGAAATGTTATTTTTGAAGTAACATAAAAAGATGGGTATTTACCAAATTGCTACGATCCTTGATCTTGGACTTTCATACATAAAAAGGTCAAAAGGCATCTGAAAGTTATTTGACGTCATTGGAAAAAATACTTTTCCATCTCATCTCACACACTGTCCGAGCTAATTTATATCACTAATTCGCAACTCTCAAAAGATATCATCGATCATCGAATCAGGGCGCTTATTAACAACTAGATAAACTTAAATCCATTGAATGTTTTGATTTTGTTGCTATAGTGTGTTGTTACCCATACAACTAGTCGTGCATTGAATGAATGACATAGCACATACAATTTGCGACATCAAAACGGGCAACGTATTGTATCTTCCTGCTAACTGAATTTGAAAATTTGATTTTAAATAGTGGTCTTCCAAAAGAGGGGTGATAATAGGAGCGGATTGAGGCAAGATGTCTGGGGTTACCTCAACTCAATATACGCTGTGTTCCGCTCACGTGTCGCTTAGATTTTCCATTTTCGACCACATTACATTCAGTAATCCCTTGGTGATGTTCAGGTTGTGTATATCCATGGTCATAATGTTGACATTCTGAAAGTAAATTGAGTTGACATTTTATTCATTTTTTTTCTAAATAATGTGCACTCTTTTTATGTGGGGATACAACTTTCCTGTTTTTTTTTTTAATTATTATGGTTAACATAATATTTTTAATTTTAGTGAATTAAGTAAGGAAGTAGCAAACGTATCATGGCCTAAGAGATTTAGTGTATTTTGCGAAGAATACAATTTAAGTGAATCAAATTACAGCTGAGAAGGAAGAATTTGAAACCTTACATCAAATATGCAAAGAACCAGAGAACCCAGTTAGATGTGTCTGATGCAACGTTCAAATTTTACTTTGAAAATAGCAATTTAGCAAATTGCCTTTCACCTACTAAACCTACTAAGAGGGTTAGGTAAAGTAATTATTATTACCAACTATGCCGCACATGCACAACACCGCCGTCTTATGCTCTTCCTCCGAAGTCATTTTCAATAAAGTAATACTACATCAATATTTATCAAAATAAATTTCTAAAATATCGTCGGAAGGTTTAATATGCTGAAGCCGTTATGATAATACAAACATATATTCCATCTACCTGTCGACGAAATTCAGCCGTGTTTGCGTGAGGTTTGATGAACAGTGTAATCTGACTAGAGGACACAGTCGAATCTTGAACACTCCCATACCGGATGTCTCAAATAAAAGGAAACCCTCAAAGCGCCCTCTATTTCACGAAGAGAAAAAAATTAATACACGATTCCGATATGGTCGATTTTCATGAAAACGGTGCATTTCCAGAAATTTTGTGTCTTTGGTTAATAAGTCTTTTCAACAATGCTTTATTGGAATAAAACGGTAATATTTTGATAGGAGCCGGTGAGCTGCATTTGGGCATATATGGTTTGCCATGCTTTCCGTTTCCATTTCTATGAGATATTTGCCTTCAAACATCGAAAAATAGGAGAAAATTGATGTCCGAAACACAACATCAAAATTATTTAAAAAAATTAAAAATACTTAGCAGCTTGAATTCTTCCGAATATCAATGTTTCTTGTTGCCAAACATGTGTAGAAATTATGTGATGATGTTTTTCCTTGTATTCTCAATTATTTTAAATTTTTTAAATACAAACATAATGTCCGTGAAAACCTTGTTTATTACGTTATCCTTCACAAAGCAGTTGCTAAGTTTGGTAAAACTTCTACTAAGATATTGATTATGCATCTTATTTCAAGGTAAACATAATGCGGCAGTTGGAAATAGTGTTTTCTTCAGCTCACAATGACTATTAAAAAGTCTAAGAAATGTTGAACTTTTTAAAAAAATGCGACCTTTTTAAGGAAGTGTATTACGTTATCCACATTTCTCAGCAACCAAACAAGTTATTTAAATATTGATCAAGAGTGGCATAGATACTTATTTTCAGACCACAAAAATTATATAAACTTTCAATCAGATACATCTTAGTCAATGGGAGATGTGAAAAATGATCAAAAATGTTTACTACGTTATTGTATATTACGTTATCGTTTATTACGTTGAATGCGTTTTAGTTTACATCATCAACTATAATCTGGCTATAGAATGACATGGATACAATTAAATGTATCTTTAGAATACATTAGTAAAAGGTATCTTAATATTTGTTTATTATAATATTATATTATAATTTTCAGGCAGAATTCAATACTCAAGGATAACGTAATAAACTAAACAAATTGGAGCATATTTCTTGAGTTCAATTGGCTACTCAAACTTTAACTTCTACAAATAAAAATTGTTCCCGTAACCTCTCCGATATGTCATTAGTTTGCATATTTGTTGATTTAAAATGTTGATAACGTAATAAACCTATTCTTTTGCTGTACAAAATGTTTTGTGCATCTGGTGCAGTAACGAGCATGTTGTTGCATATTATTTTTCCCGTAATAGGTATTGAATACTTACAATTTTTAAAACATAAAACATACAATTTTGAGACAATTTTTTTTGGGTGGTCCTCACCTCCAAAATGCACCGTTTTTCATGAAATCGACCAATTTGCCTCATTCTTCCGTTACTGCGCTGCTCGCCCTTGCCCCCCCCCCACACACACACACACACAGGTGTCTGCCTCTAAGACCTGAATACTATGCAGGCTTGGCCCTCTATAACTTGGAGTAGAATGAACCAATCTCTATCTCTTCACCGACAGTATAAAAATACGTGACAAAATAGACAAGACATGTCTCAGCCTTATACTGTAATATATGCTTGTATATTTCTGATGGTTGATATTGAAAAGAAAATTGATTAATTGAAAACTTCAATTTCTTTGTCATTTTGCCCACTGTTGACTGCATATATCGGCAATCCATGTAATATATAATGAACTAAACAATCCCTCATCAATATATTACAAGCCGTATCAATACTATTATATACAAACATATGCACAATGTATAACACTTGAAGCATATGTGTCATTGACCGTTCCAGCGATTTGAGCTAGTAGTGTGATTGAATCGATACCTGAAATGTAAGAGCTAGAACTCATTTCATTTCAAGGTTTTGTACCTTTACTTCCCCAAGTGATCTTATCGATGACGTCATAAAGGGATTAAGGACTCACAACTCAATTGATATATTTTTAAACCACGCGTTGCCATCACAGAATAGATTTTCACCTGTTTTTGGATTGGCCTTGAATTAGTGGCTCTTATACGTATGCATGCGATATTAAATATGCTGATCAACCCGAAACAGTTTATACTAGCCTCTGGGTTGCCAAGAAAGTTCCTACAAAAGCGGTAAACCATCCGAAGCCACATGCTAAATTAGGATCGGCAATCGAATCTCTCACCAAGTGTGAGCATAGCTATGGAAGATCTCTGTACGCCACACAACTGTCCCTTTTCAAACTGAATATACCCATATAGTTTAACAACTCTTTGAACTACCTAGAAATTGGCGTTACTGATCAAATAGAACTGAATTTGCAGTAGATTTTTAGAAAAACTTGAGAACCTGCGACAACGAAAAAAAATACAACAGTTTTTGGCAATTTTAAAAATATACACGATTCTATCTGAAGTAATAATGCCATATATCTTATGACATACGCCCTAGATATTTCCTCTATTTGAGATGTTTGGTAGGCTAATTTGTCTTTAATGAATTCCTTTTGAGATAATTCTGAAATTAATTCTTTTTATATTAAAATCGCGGATTCCGCTCTTCACTAGCCAGTTGTACAGACGATATCCAGCTTTATAAAGCTGTTTGGTCAATTTCCGGCTTTTTTGCACTTTGGTAACGTTTTAAGGCATAGTCCTTATCATTTAATAGCATTTGTTCAAAAATCACGTAAAATTATTTGAATTTTTGTGCTAGTGCCAAAATACGAAGATTGCGTAAGAAGAATCTTTTAGCTCGAAGCCTCAGTAGTTTTTATATTGATAATCATCGTTCTTTAAATGCATTGGTTGTGTCTGATGCGGGAACCATCTTAGCTGCAAGACCAAAAGTTGTTACTATTGCCATCTGGCTAAAGCTACTCTCCATTTTTACAGCACAGCACCTGACCCAAAAAATAAATGACTCAAAATTTACAATGTATGCGGTTACAATTTGCAATATTACTGTTCGCCTGCATTGCAATAAGGGGAATCATAGATCATGTAACGAAATTCACGCGAGGTCCCCGGATATTTGGTTGGGTAACGCGGCCTTGGTGAACTTGTTACTTTCGATTATTGTACTGTCTTTAGAAGTAACAGATCATCCCCGTCGGTTAGACCAGGATACATGTGCATTTATGACCTTTTCGAAGAGCCCCTTTACAAGTTGTAAAATTTGAATAATTAATGTGCAACCACTTCGCACTTTCGGAAATCGTCGTGATCTTTCACAAGCAACGTACTGACGGGCATGAATCGCAACGATCGTCCAGGTTGGTGGTTAAGCCCTACGTGCCTTTCAAATATTCAAAATATATTCCATCTTTTTTGCACATGAATATTTCACACACCAGTCAATTTTCAAACCAAATTTGGGTTTCAACTCTCACGCATACCCTTGAGATATACACCCGTGCGCAAGGCTTCCTTTGTCTCACCTGTGATCTAGAATCAATATTATGAAATGCCTTGAACTCAATGCGGCTGCCACGATGTTCCTACATTTGTATTAGATTTTAAACAACAGCAGTAATTTGAATGTAGGATTCTTGAAAAAATACCGTATTGTATTGACATAATCAGGTTTTTTCGACCGTAAGAACTAATTGATTTGTTTTAATTCTGGAGGTGTGTAAATACGAGGAAGAAAACCAAGCCATAACCGTAGTTGAAACATTTTATTGAAGACCGGTGTAAAAGTAGTTAATAGTCCGCCGTACTCATTGTCCGACTACAACTGTAAAAGAATAGACACTCGATTCATTGACTCTTAACGCAACATTAGTTTTCACGCTTTATTCGTTGTCGTCTATGCAGCCCAGGACTGTGGCTCCTGGCGCGTCATATACACAAATGTGTCTTTGGGCAAATCGGACTCTTTTAACATAATCCCGTAATTGTTTAAAAGCGAAATAATTAAATCCATCAACAGGCCTATGTTTTCAATCATCCCCATCTGCATGCTTTGCAGCCCTTTAGGTATAGAAAAATAACGTTTCATGATGTCTGTACTGTACTGTTGGGGTTCCACTTTCAAAATTTGGTTTCTATGCTCCAAAGGATGGCCTTAGAAAAGTATAAACTTCAGCTTTTGATTGTTTTTTGTTTAAATTTAGTAGCGGCTTCCGTTCTAATTTTTTTGTACAATTTGTGTCCAGCGCATACAATTGAACTTTTTGTACCTATTGCTATGCAAAAACAGCGTTTCATATATCTGTACCTGTGTCAAGTTGTATATGCCTACGCAGTTCATTTTCTTACATGTGTTTCTTTTTCTCAGTTTCTTTGGACCGTTTCTTTAACTTGTTCAGGCTACTTAATCTCGGGTGAGATTATGTTTATAAATGCCTGCCCCAAAAAGTTTCCTCTATTACTTGCAATTTAAAAACATTCTTAAATACAACATCACAATTTGACTTACCCTGCGGGGGAGGGGGTAAGAATAATGGTATGTTGTCTTCACTTCATACTAGTTTGCTAAATTCTGCATTGGTTTGGTAAGGATTATAATGATGTTTACACACTCATCTCAAAAATAGACGTTTTGTACTAATGTGCTGCAGCTGAGGGAAAAAATGGCCTTAGATTTCTACCACCGCAGGCCCGAATAATAAATTTGCAATCATAGCTAAAATTAATCATCGGTTGTGTAGTTTCGCGAAAACCCCCCCCGTGATGACAAAATTAAAATTGATGGCAATTTGCATAAACCAGCATTTTCAAATGGCCGCCATTGTAAAGGTACTAGCGTTGCTATAACGAATTAGTGTCGAAATGTGTTGTCATAGTTTAAGAGGTTCAATAAAATTGCCAGAATTGTCTGAGTCATGACAATTTAATATACAAGGCTATTTTCAAGAATGGCCGACATCCGTCATCTAGAAAACCCGTACTATTTCTTATTACATACCTCTGAAGATTATGTCTTGGTGTCAAAATAGTGTTTTTCTGGGTCAAGGATTCGATAAAACTATTTTCAAACTGTTAGTGAATACAAAAGGGATGTGTGTTTGTTTTTTGTTTTTTGAATTTTCTACCTAAGTACATCATTTTGTTTTTACCAGATTTTGTGATTACACCCTTACTCACGCCACCTTCGCTGTTATCCCAAGATACTCTGTGCGAAATTGCAAGTATAACTTTACAACCTTGCAACTGAAATCCCCTTATGACACAGATCTGGGAGGATAAACGGGCGCCGGAAATCGGATGATGGTGGAGCTGTTTTAGGGGTTTCTAACATTGAATTGTTTAAGAAACCTCGAAATCAAGTTCCCCAAAATGTTTGATAATATTAAGCCGTTAGTATTTGTTAACTGCTATATATATGGCAATCGTATAATCAATGGGTAGATTGATAATGTAGTCCGTTATTCCGATTATCAGAAGCCTCTGTCTTTAAAATAATAATTATATATACACCCCAGTGGTGTAACATCTACACGGACCTTTGTTTGTTGTTTTTTCATTCATCAAACTATTTCTTAATTTATTTAAAGAAACATACTTTAAAATTGTGCTTCAAATTCCAACCCAAAACTCATGTAAAATAAGTAAAATTTTACTCCTCTACGCATGACATGGAACGCGTACTTTTTACATGTTACGCACAAAAATGCAACATTTCATTCTCCAATTCGATAACCTTTGCGGGCCCTTAATTAATAGTATTTTAGCCAATGCTATTGCATATTTGAATAAATGTCTGCTCGCTGCTCTGTAGGACAATGGTTATGGTTATAATGGTTATATTATAGGTTGACGCCCAATAAAAACTTTACCCAAAATGAAAGTGTATTTTTCCAGTTTCTGTAATTTGATATCTGTGGATTTTTTGTATGTAAAGCATGGGTAATGATCATCTAAAGACTGCTGAATTCTGACCGACTAAAAGTAGGGTTCAGAACTCATATCAAAACACAGTGTGTGTTTACAATCGTGCAATGCTTAAATTACAACTTAAACAATCTTAAGTATATTATTGCACTTACAAGTAGTACAATACCTAAACACTTTCTAAACATTTTACATCAATAATACATTATGACAGAGCAAATTGAAGCGTTCAAGAGTTGCTTGTTTTTAAAGTGTTTTGGACTTATTGAGTTTATAGCTAGTTCACTAAACTCTCTAAGTGTAGTGAGAATATGATAGCGTTCACTGACTCGCAGTGGGATCTGAAATTTGGCCCGACCTGCTTTCCTCATGTGCATGTAAGATGGGTTATTATCACAATCAATCAGAATCATTCGTGCGCTAACAATCGTGCTGCTATCAAATGTAAAAAAAACATACCAGTATATACCCATTTCTCTTTTTTCATGTACAACAAATGATTAAATCCAACTATGTAAATTTGAAGAACTCACAATACGCCTAAAAAAATATTAGGTTATGATGTATGTGACTCTTATGTTGTAAAAAAAATAGATTCGCAGGTGTGAAGATCTGACTGAGAAAGAGAAGCGCGTGTTGACGTATTTACAGAGTTGATTTCCATCAAGATTGGGTCTGGGTCCGATAAATATGCTATGGCAAGACGACGTGACTCGTTTCTTTTGATCTATCGCCCCCAAGATCCTACTTGTCAGCTGTCTGGACCATAAGGGATTAGCTTGTCAAAGGAAATTGTGTCAGGCTAGAAAGGTGTAACAGATAACGGACGACGCAAAGTTAGATTTAAAGGGGCACTGCTCGGTCCGTAACCTCGAAGGCACTTTTCAAACCGTCAAACTGAAATTAGAATCTATGTATTTTTAAAATGCATCTGCTAATTATTTTGGTTGAATTTTTCTCCAGGCTACAATCATAAATTTGGGTTGCTTACGGTTACGAGAAATTATTTAAAAATAGCAAGGTTCAGTTGGTTTTAGCTCCCATCAGATCGGATAAATAAAATGAGATTGATTACAGCAATGAAATAAAACATTAATCACTAATAATTATAGGAACTCACTACACAAGAAAGTAACATTTCGCATATTTCTACTAGTTTTGTGAAGGTTACGCTATTGCAAATAGGTAAAGCATTTATTTATTGCGGCTTTTGTGCAATATTCACAGGACTAATCAAAACCAAGTGGCATAATTTAATAGCTAGGACCAATACCAGCCCAAATTGCATATTCCTCAAAATATGTTGCTATATGTTGTTAATTTGAGAAACATGGGGAAATTACGAAACAACAAACACTATGAGCTAATAAAATCACAATTCCCATGGCGTAGTTCAATAGCTTTCATTCACCGTTATATTATGCAAATACACCCCCTGTATTTTAGTATGATTATGATACCCAGGACATAGATGGTCAGCTGTTGTTAACATGTGCCAATCTAAGGCTACTGAACTGAGCCTTGGTAGATTAGCATGCCTTACCGCATAGTGAAATATGATGTGATTTGAAAAACCCCGTCAAATATCACACTTAGTCGGTTCAAGACTACTTAGTTATGTACTGGTTTCGTGTCTTCTGTTTTTGCCACCTGGACCAGACAGTGGGCAGTCAAATGAATATGCACATTGTGACAGATTCCTGAATATTATAATTATTTTTTTCTGTATTATTTAATTAATCATGTTAAATTTAATCATATAAATTATGAGGAGAACTGGAAAATAGGAAACTTGCAATGTGTTGTGTAATACCATGACTTAGCTGATTGACCTAGTTTCCAAGATGGCCTATTGTTGGTTGAGACTTCTGAGTACAAAACTGTGTCAGAATATTCGCGAAATCCCTAGGAACAATAGGAGCACAGTGACTTATCTTTGTCATTCGAGAACTGGACAGAGGTTCTTTGTTCACCTCTCGGAACAGGATCCACCTGTTTTATGAACAATAAACTTTGTTTAATTACTATGCAAACACTTCGAGCGCAGGATGTGGAAGCTTGTGGACTTCCTTTAAAACAGTTCAGCGAACACTGAAACGATGACAAATTTTCGTCTTGTCTACCGCGTGATTTGTTGTCATCATGGGAAAGTTTGACTAAGGACAAATTGTTGCAAGTCATTTCTTCTTTGCCAGTTGACAAAGGATTTCAGCGAGTGTAGACCTCTCAAACCGAAGGTGGAGAAACTTTCATACATTTGAATATATAATGTTAGTTATTAATACATTCTGGTTAAGTTGCAGATTGTCAGAGTGCTCAAATTTGGTACCTTTGGAAAACCAAAGGTTAACATTAAAATTCAGCAGGACATTGCTTCTGTACAGTGACGTTCACCTTTAACGCTCTGAGTACCTGTATGGACATACCGAGTTGCAGATTATACTTCCAGTTGTTCTCCAAGTCTACACTTCACAATTTCGACGGTCTGACCAAAAGGACTTTGCGAAACATATTAACTGTACCAGCAAGAATTGCTATTGTGTCGCCAAGATTTATTATATGTGGACCTGATTCTACAGAGACTGGTACGCACCCAACAAGACTGTTAACTTGAAATTAATGAGATGTTGTGTTTTTTTATTTGATTTTAAATAGTAAGAATATAATATTTGTGCATTGTGAATATTGTGTACATTTCATGATTATTGATTGATCAGTTTCATTTATGTATTAAAATCATTACTTTGAATTTTACCTCTTGGTCAAGTCTTCTTACCAAATATTCATTGTGAATTTTGTTTTATGAACCACGGGAGTTTACTTTTTCGACCTTGAGTACGTCTCGTACAACATTGTAATCCATATGAATTAATGCACCATTGTAATGTGGCACAGGTGCGTACATCCGATGGATTGTCCTTACCGCATCACAAAAATTCTGATATGCTACCGACGAAATTTCTGCCAAAGTGTCTGAGGAACGTGAGAAAGCTACGATAAATTCTCAAACAACACATATATAATTAGCAAATCAGGTGCTTCACAGAACCACTAAAATTGAATATGTGCTAACTGTTGCGATATTAACCAATTATTGTATCGAGCTTTCAAAATACAATACATGTATCTATTCAATCACCAACCTATAACGTAAGACAATTAGTAAAATCTACTTGATCCAAGTCGAGAACGCTTTCTGAAATTAATAGACACCCTAAATGTAGTTTGATACCCGCTTGCAAAGATTGGCGTAAAAACGTCCTTTATAATCAAGTCGGCAGCATCAAGTTTTGCGCATGGTAAGAACTTCCCTATACATCCGTTTATCAGTGGCGGCGCCACGGGGGGACAAGGGGGGGGAAAAAAAATACCCCCCCCCCCCTAGTTTTTCCCGACTTATGGGGGAAAAGAACCTGCCCAGAGAACAATAGGGATTTTTGGCACAATTCCGGCAATTTGGGGCCAAAAATCACCAAATTTTAAAATTTAGGGGGAAATCAGCGATTTGGGCCAAAATGTTTCAAAATCCTCAATAATTTAATCGTTCCGCCCCCCAGAATTCCACGTTTGACCCCAAACATTTCACTTTGTTTCATTCACTGTCTTTCGCAGATTGCGGATTGCAAATTACGGAGTCTGACATTTGCTTTAATTTTTTTATAAATACTTAAATTTGGATCACACATTTCACACAGAAAATCGTATTTAGAAACATTTACACGAACAAGGAGGCTTCGCACTTTTGTGTCTTAGTACATGACAGCGGAAAAAGTTGCCGAAACATTGCTGCAGGGTGATTTTTTCAAATTAACGATATCCATTTATTCTGTGTCCAGTACAATTGACCAATGACAACGCCGTCTCTATCTATGGGATGTAATAACGCAAACCCTATTCATCTCAGATCACTTGATGACATACGGTGGCCGATAATCATTGTGTTTTTCTCTTATAAGAGAATTGGTGGGAGACAAGAACATTTTTTAGGATACTTTAAAGAACCCAGAATCACCTCAAATATATCAGTTGAACGTTCTTATTGAATGCTAAAAACCACATGATCATAATCTCACGAACAAAAACAGCTTAACCGTCCTTTCATATCATCAATGAAATCAATACCGACGTGAATATGAGAATTCCTTCACGTATTGATTACAATTAGCACTTCTGTGCATTATAATTTTACATGAAGTTCGCTGCTTTTTGTGTATGTGTCGAACTTAAAGTTATTTTCAAATTGCGTTTTTTCAGCATCTATCAATACATTTATATATTATGTGATTAATGGTCAAAAAAGAAACACACAACACAACTGGCAGTGTATCTGAATCCGAAAACATGAAAGTCGCAATAGAAACTGTGTCGTATACACAAATCGAGCAATGATGTCATCCGCTTTGCAATCCAGAAAACAATTTTAAGATTTTAAGATTCATACAATCCAAAATTTCCGCTTTTTTATTTTCACTCTTCTTCTTCCTGTGATCTCGTTAGTATTATGGATCACCGTTTCCAGATTTCTGTCCGCTAACATTGGTACTTATGCACTGAAAACGAGCTAAGCCTCGTTGAATACTCTGCAAAGCACAGGTCAACAATTAAAAGGGTTCTTTCCCCGATAACCGTCAGTACGCTGGTTGCTATAGATCAACCATCGTATCCCACCGGGGGGGTTGTCACGTCATTACTGTATTATGGAGCAAGACCCACTCGTGAAGGTTTTGCGTAGAACGCATCAACCTTCAAGTGGTTGATCAACACTCCATCCTATTCTCGGTCAAATCTTCACCTGCGCACTAGTATATATCTTTAGCCCTTGATATGCACTTAATAGGAAACAATTTATTATTCTTTTCAAAATAACCTTACAGGTTCCAGAAAACAGTAAGGATTGTCCATTTAGAATTTTGCCAATGTTTTATTGATTAAAAAAACGTGTTAAAGATTTAATCTAAATCGTCTGCTGACACATTGTAAAAGGAATAAAATATTTTGTGCAACATCTAATTTAATTGTTTTTTTTCTGAGTCCAGTCCCGCTTCAGATACATGCGTGTATTGACCAGACGGCGTTTTTAGACTGAGTTTTTAAACTTTAGCATTAATCTTCTTCTCTCATTCGCGAGTCCAAACGCGAAAAAAATAGTTTCTAACGCGCCTTTACTATTACATGAATGAGAAAAACATATTATAAACATTAACGTAGAGGGGGGCTCCGTACTTCCGATGACAGGCAGCTGGGCCCCTGGTACCTTTACCCGCTCAGGATAAAGAAACGGGATACGGAACATGTGAAAAAGCATACAGAAAAATATAAAAAAAAATGCATTCAAATCAAAGAAATGGGGCCCCTTAAAAAAATTCGTAAGGAAACGAAACTGAAAATCAGTGCCATATTAATGTTGGAAAACTGCACTTAGCCACGAAGATTGGCGGATATAAACTTTAGACCCTGCGAAAATAAAAAACGTAACAGTAGTAGTCTACAAAGTAAACAAAGACGTAAAAACAATTTGACAACACAAAAAATAGAAGTCTAATCGAAACCATTATCTGTGAGGAACAAAAATAATGAAAGGATATTGCCCAGTGGACAAGCGAAAAGGTTATTCATTTATGTGAAGCTCGGATTCACTAGTTGCACTTAGCTAGGTAGACACAACTACTTAAAAACGGGCCGCACTCGAAAATTATGTTACGTATGGCCACCAATAGGGACCAAGGTGTCTACTAAAAACAGTGGGGGAAAATGGGCCTGTTGCTTCTAAAAATATCCTGTACTTGGCACTGCATTCACTGCTCTGGAAAGGATACAAAAACCATTAATTAAAAACAGAAGGAAACACGTGTAGATAGCTAGTAGGTATCAATCGGGACCAGAAAAGCACATGACACTGTCAATTCAGGTTTTTTTAACCACCCCATATCGTGACGAGTACCGAACTGTCGGAGTTCCCGCCTCAAATCACAACACCTTATGCTAATTTAGTTCAAATCAGTCGTGCATGTAAGTCAATGCTGGGACTATAATCTGGTAGATGCTTATTAGTAATGTCGTGTTCAAAGAACAAGACACAAAAAAAAAACAACTATACAAACTAATGTAAAAAATTAGATATGTGAAAAAGCATTAAAGCTGGTTAAGAATGTATATACAGATGCCAGTAGTGCGAAAAGGTAAAAATTTAATGCGCATTCTTATGGCATTCCCAATGTTAGCTCGAAGCTGCTCAATTATACAACATGGAAAGCTATACCAAACAAAAAATCGAACCTTTTAAATTAAGGCTCCAATGCTCGAAAAAGGGCACTGTAACAAATTGTTATTGTGTGGGTATGCACAATGGAACAAAAACACATGGCTACCTTAGGCATCGAAAAGCAAAATCCGCCACAAGCCAGGACATGCCTTGTGACAAAATGACCATTTGATATACCCAGTGGCAAATTGTATCCTGATATCCAGTGGCAAAATGAATGTACATGCATGCTTCACAATCTGTAAAACTTGAAAACCACATCAAGGTTTGTTACAGGGTTAATTACAACTGATAAAAAATAAACCCACTTGGGGAACAGTCAGTTCTCCACACTTAGAAAGGGACTGGGGGTCGTGTGAAGCCTTATTCGCGGCGGGCCTGTTTTAAAATGCCACATACACAGTTGTTGTGGCAACTGATTCAAACAACTTAAGTCCAAACATCGTGTTTTAAAACCCCACAGTGAACATCTTGAAGCACCCCACCCTCAAATCTAGGCGGCTGAGCTACTCATCAGAGGGGAACTTCCTTTTGGCAGACCAAAGTTGATCCTGCAGCGGAACGTTGAGGGTCTCACCCATGTAAGACGTGACATCATCTTACAGATCTCCAGGGAGAACGGGAAGTGAATTCATCCTCCTCCAAGAAAAAACAATTGCGAATCTGAAGAGAAGAGGCACAAATCGAAGGTTTGGACTTATTTTGCTTCATTCCGAACACAAAAAGCATGGGATCGCTTCCTATGTGAAGCAAGGCATGACAGTGAGATCAACCCGCAATCTTCAAGGACATTCGCCGATCCAGTGGATAACATTTGAAGTTATGGGAACCACTCACCAACATCGATAAGCCACCACCAGCTGAGGAAGATTTCAACTCCAGCCAGTAGTTCAGGGAGATCATTCGTCTGCGGGAATTTCAAACTGTAGAAATACAGCATGGGGAGTACTCCAACATGACAAGAATGGCAAGCGGCTCTTGAAGGATTGAAGCCCAAGACTCCAACTGCTGTTTGATAGCAAGGATCCAACCTACTTTCTATTCAAGCAGCATGTACATGGGACCTGTCCCCGATAACGTCAGACGTCTGGGTGCGATAGATCAAACCAGCGAGTCACGTTGTCACGTCATTACTGTATTTTATGGAGCACAACCAACTCGTGAAGGTTTGCGGAACTCATCAACACTTCAAGTTGTGATCAACACTCACATCCTTTCTCGTCAAATCTTCACCTGCGTGCTAGTATATGTTACCCTTGAATATGCTACATTCATGAACATTTATTATTCTTTCAAATAAATCTTACAGTTCCAGATCAACATTAAGGTGTCCATTTAGAATTTTGCCAATGTTATTGACTTAAAAAAACGTGTTAAGAATTTAATCTAATCGTTCTTTGCTGACACATGTTAAAAGGATAAAATATTTGTAACATCTAATATTATTTTTTTTTCTGAGGCAGGTCAGCTTCAGTGACAGCGTGTATTGCAACAGACGGCTTGTTGATCATGATGTTTTTAAACTTTAAGCCCTTAAGTCTTTCTTCTCTAATTCGCAAGTTCAAACGCGAAGAAAATAGTTTCGAACTCGCTCCCTAGTTACCTGAAAGAGAAACATATTATACCATACCGTATCGGGGGGCCCGACTCCGCTGACAGCAAGCTGGACAACTGTTGCCCTTTCCCCGTCAGGATTAAAGACGGGATCGGAACAGTGAAAATTATTACAACAACTATAAAAAAAATGCATCAAAGCAAAAAATGGAGCCCCTTAAAAATTCGCTAAGGAAACGAAACTGAAGATCATGTCCACTATAATGTGCAGACTGCACTTGCCAAAGATTGGCCGACTATAAACTTAGACCCTGCGAAAATATAAAACTGTAAATTTTAGCATTCACAAAGTAAACAAATATCAAACATTGAAAAAAAACACAAAAAATAGAAGTCAATAAACCATTATCTGTGAGGAACAAATCATGAAGGGATATGCCCAGTGGCACGCGAAAGTGATTTTCCATTACTATTTATGTGAAGCTCGGATTCACGCCAACTTAGGCTAGGTCGGACACCTACTACTTAAAAACGGCGCACTCGAAATTAGGTACGTATGGCCATAATAGGACCAATGTTTTCTACTAAAAAATGGGGGAAAAGGCCTGTTGCTTTTGTAAAATATCCTGTACTTGCACTGCAATTCACTGCTCTGGAAGGATACAAAACATTAATTACAAACAGAAACACTCTCTAGATAAGCTAGAATAGGTATCAAACGGACCTAAAAAGCACATAACACTGTCAATCAGGTTTAACACCCATATCGTGACGATGTACCGCACTGTCGGAAGGCCGCCTCAAATCAAACACCTTATGCTAATTTCTCATATCATTCGTGCATGTAGTCCAATGCTGGACTATACTATGCTTAGAATGCTTATTAGTAATGTCCGTGTTCAAAGAACAAATAAACACTATACAAAATGTAAAAATTAGATATGTGAAAAGCATAAAGCTGTTAAGAATGTATATACAACCAGATTCCAGTATTGCGAAAGTAAAATTTACTGCGGTCATCATTATGGCATCCACTTAGCTCGAAGAACTGTTCAATATACAACATGGAAGCTAAACACAAACAAAAAATCGAAATTCAATTAAGGCTCCAATTTGGCTCGAAAACGGGCCCTGTCCAAATGTTATGTGTGTGTGCCATGGGAACAAAAACCACATGGCACCTGTAGGTCATCGAAAACACAAAATCTGCCAAAAGCGGAATGCCTGTGACAAAATTACATTTGAATATACCCATTGCAAATCGTATCATGATACCAGTGGCAAATGATGTACATTCAGGCTTCACAATTGTTAAAAAAAAAAACGTTGAAACCACATCCAGTTTGTTACTGTTGAATTCACAACTGTAAAAATAAACGCACTTGGGGTAACAGTCAGTTCTCCACACTTAGAAAGGAACCTGTAACAATTAGTTATCGTAAGAATGTGCACATGAACACAACCACTTGGCCCTATCAAAATGCTGAGGATTCTAAATAAGTGAAAATTTTACATATCGAAAAACATATGCTGAGTGCCCCCATGTGCAAAGTGAAGTATGAAATTCCCTGTATTAAATGATACACCATACTTCATTTCTGTAAAACTTGACAACCACCTCCGTTATACATGTTAATTCACAACAATTAGGCAAAATTAATTAGTTTTGTCCACATTTGAATGAAGTGCACAATGAATCAAGAATCAAAAGGCAACCATGAAATTCTCGAAACACGAAGCTTATAGTACATGTAGTCTGCTTATACCCAGTGGAGAAAAATGTATGTCCAGTGGCCAATGTGTATGCCCAGGGCAAAATGCTATGCCCACTGGCAAATATCTATGCCCACTGGCAAAAATCTATGCCCCTGGCAAAGACTATGGCCCACTGGCAAAATGTCTATGCCCAGTGGAAAATGTCTATGCCCAGTGGAAAATGTCTATGCCCAGTTGCAAAATGTCTATGCCCAGTGGGAAAATGTCTATGCCCAGTGGGCAAAATGTCTAAGCCCAGTGGCACAAAGATAGACCATGCTTCCGGTCTACAAGACTTGTCAACCATATCTGCACTATACCCACAGTCATCAAACAAAATGTTAAAACGATTAATATAGGCCTACTTGCCAAAATAAGATATAGAGACCAGCATAACGATGCTCAATAGCTTGCTCATCTCGAATACAGCAAAGTTTGCACGTTTAGAGGCTGGTCATAACATTATGGGGGAAAATGTATACCACTATTAACTCAATACTCCATGAAGAAATGGAATAGAACAAATATATGCCCTACTAGACTATAGGCCCGACCGCACTCTACCCAGGACAAAAAAGGGTGCTCCATGCTTTAAAATTCTTACTCAATGCCGATGGCAGAGAAAATGAATACTTGATACATACTACTCTACAAACGGGCTTCTCTATGATGCAACCAAAGTTCGAAAATTAGTAAAGATTACTTGTCTCAGAATGTTGCTTTAACTGGAATCTAAAGCACACTCTTTTCCATTCCTATCCCTTATAAAAAACTGGCCGTTTCATCTAGCTGTAATGAAGTTTAACAAACAACATGACTACATGTAAAAATCATTTTCGCAAAAAGAACAAAACATTGCAATAAACACTCATTTCATGATGTACACATCAATTTCCGCATTTAAGTTTATGTACCCTTTACGATAATAATGCTTCGCCCAAAGTGCTATTAATACCAGTGTCAATGAATTTCTTTTTATAAATGTTACGAAACAACCTTGTCCAAATGGCCAGTATCGCTGTGCATCGTGCAATTCCACATAGCCTATATAAAACCTCCGGATCTTTAACACGACCCCTGTTTAAAATATACTTATTTAGTTAAAAATATTTAAACTGTATCATACATATTGCTTCTATTGAGCGACAAAACCTAATCCTCTTTTGCTAGTATAGGACAAAAAGCAACTAGTGAACGCACAAGCATTAAGGTGAAGAGTAAAAGACATTGTTACTCCAATGCATCTGTTTAAAAGAATTAATTATCAGCGTTTCTACGAGAGTCGATCGGAACAACTGTAACATCAACTCCCTATAAGAATCACAAACGTAATACACCGACCTAACTCTGGGTAATACGAATTATGATTCAATCTCTAACTTAATGCTCATAAATAAACACACGCTAAATCTCGTGTGTGTAAAACACAGGAAATTCTATCCATGAACTAGAGTTCCTTTCATGGTTCGGCACTATTCTTGAGAAAAACCGGATAAATCTGTCTACATTCCCCTTATACAGAAGTGGCGACATTACCTATAAATAGCCACACTAATTCGCCGCGAGGATATAATGTGTTTGAACTTTAAAATAGTTCCCAATTATTGTAGGCGCCCATGGATTCCATCCATGTAGGCCTAGCAGTTAAGCAACATTACGCACTATCAAACGAACTTCTGCAACTGTGCATATATGCAAACCAAAAATTACAAGGAAAACGCCCTTCACATCTACAAACCTAGTATATCATTGTGTTTTCCGCGCTGTATTATCCAACACTTGTTTTCGACACATGTTACACGTGCGAAAGCTCACAACAGTAACTTACCAGCTTGTCACGTGGCCTGAAATCAGACTGAAACAATAGTTATATCAGAAAGAAAAACGAACAAACTGTAAGCTATACGAAACGGAGTAAGAAATTATCACCACAGTGATTTCAAAATGATTCTTCGAAGAAATCTGCATCCAAATTCCAGAGACATACACAAGCAAATGCAACGATTGGCCCTAACTGCAACTGTAAATGCGCTAATGGTAATTAAAACACTGCTATTATTAAACTGAAAGACATAAGATATAAAGCCAAAAGCATGAAATACAAAAGCAGCTTCCGGCCGATGTATCAAAGATGAAATATAGCGATTGATCAAACACAACCAAATATATTTGATATTGAAAGCGAGCACAGACCACTGCAATTCTAGGTACAAACCCACACATTAGCATGTTATGGTCGTCCTGCATACATTAACAGAATATTACCATATAATTAATCATCAGGAGACTTTGAGGTCTAATAAGAAAACTCCTGCAAAAATACATCAACAGATTACAATATAAACAGGTTAGACAAGAAACTGATTATTCAACGAAGAATAGGTTTAACTTTAACCGATACACGCTGAAAAGGGAAAGTAGAAACGGTTAGTATTAAAATACTCGTATTCTCTCTGGACTAACGTCTGAGAATGCGCCAGCCTCATCTTTCCTCACTGTAATTGTACCCTCTAAGTAAACCATTCACACAAAACAAATAACATCGAGTTGCCTTGGCATGTTATTTATATTGACGTAATATACTACGCACATATACTTACAGATAGAAGCATCTTAGGAATGCCTCTAAACAAAGAACACAATCCTGTGTGTTTATTTGAACCTACTTAGTAATAACTACAGCTTTTACACAATGATCGCATAACAAAATGTAAATTCGATAGATACCTACAAAATTTCTCCGAAAACTTCCAATGGGCCACACAGCGAGTGCCTTCAGTTATTTCCAAATTGTCAACACTAAACATCCGAGGAAAGAAAGCTATATAGAATTATGTCTGAGACAACGTCTTTCCTGAAACAAGCGCATAAAAACAAACACAAAGCATTTTTGCCATGTTGACAGCTTTAGTACGCGCAACTGAGGTGTATGTAGAACCGAGTCCATAAACCGAGTCAAAGAAGTCATCATACGTCACTGATCAGAGAATGTTAATCTCTGCTACCTTGCTCATCTAATTAGCACCTGGTACATAAAAGCGTCTAGAAAAAGAGATACGATCCTGAAAATTAAACCGAACGGTTTTAAGCAGAAGCGTTTAATCTAGTTATTTTAACACTATTTGAGTGAATCTTAGTATAATCATGAAAATCGATCAATTGACGTCCCATGTATACTATTGCATCGGCTTAAAAACTCTGAAAAGAAACAGCGACTATGTTCAATCAATAGTAAAGTGAACTGAGAAAACGAAAATTGTAATTAATAAACACATACCAAACTGGTCATGACAGAATCAGACTGGGCATCTGATCATAAAATCAACATCGATCATCTGCATCATCTTCATCATCAATCACATAATGAGCCGGATATCTTGGAATTAAAAACCGATTAACAATAAACAAGAAAATAGGAAGTGTATTAATACATTACTCCTCTGTAAGTCACTGACCGGGCATGGATTGGCATGGAAGAGATTAAAAGAAATTAAGTGGGATAATCACTTCGAAATTCTGTGTGGCAAATACACTACAGTACACATACAATCTGTAATCAACTTTAATGTCCCAACAACATCATGATAATCAAAACAACAGTGGATGCTCACCCATAAGAATGCAACATCATTACATGTGTTTCCCAGAAAAATTACGTGAGCGGCATCTGAATTGAGTTTGTAGCTTCAGTGGGATACGTGAATCTTCGAAACAGTTACATCTGTCTTACCCATACGCCATGTTACTCATAGCGCTCAGCAGCGGGAATTTAGAACGACATCCACACCGGGTGTGATATAATGAGCCTTCAATAACATCGTAGAAGCCACATCCATGGCAGCTGTAAAAAGCATGGCATCCATGAGAAACGGAAAGGGGAAGGACACTCGAAATAACGGGGTTTCGATACGAGAAATTTAACACATCGTGCTTCTGTCTCGAAAACGGATCAGTGTCATCACCTCTTGATGTCCCATCACACGCGCGCGACACCCTCACCAACATTTCCTTCCTTACGATACGCCCATCTAATCGTTAGAAACGTTATATCCAACAAGACGTTGGGTTAAATTTATTGATCAGTTACCGCGAGAATCACGTCTTGTGGTCTAGTGGCAAAGTGCAGGACTCATAAGGAGTGCCAAATAAACACTTTTGACAAATTCTATTAAACGAATTGAAGTTCTAGGCCATTTTTGCTTCTCAAACTGATTCTGGCAAGCATTTTCCATATCAAATGAATTTGAATATTGTTCCACGGATGTAAAGTTGCTGTAAAGTCAAAGGAGATTTCGCATGATTTTAGACATTACTTAAAAAAGCAATGTTCCTCTCAACCTCTTTTATCAGAAACTCACACACAGATGCTTGGTATACTCTAAAATATTTGCAAAGATTTTTCCTGTTTTAAAAGTAATGTTCAGTGGGCAATATTATCAATAATTTATCAATGTATTTTAAGAACTTGTGTTGGGTGCATTGCCTCAGCGAGTTGGAGGAGTCACATCCTTTGGATGACAGTGGTTTCTTGCTCCTGATTTCCTCCTTGCTAGCTCACTGGGCAAATTTTATTTTTATCTTTTCTTTTTCTTGATATGTCTTATATTGTTCAATTTTGATGTTTTAGCCAATATTAAATAATATAAAAAATAAACACACAGAGCCTCGGGATGGAAAATTTCGAACAAATGGCATCACCTATACACTTATTACTATTTCCATCACACATAATATTTTTATGTTTAAATATAATATTATGCCACAACACCCACCTCGTTGGGGTTTTAAAAGAACGGAAGGTTTTCTAATTGATTCTCTTTTCTTTTCCGCAAATTGACATTGCTAGCAGTTAAAATCATTTTCGACTAAACGAGTCTTTTTTTATTTAAGATTTGGAGGGTAGAGTTTTGGCTCAAGTGGCCACCGAACCTCTTTAAAAGTTTTCACTAATAATATCAGTTAGACTACTGAAGCAATGGGATATAAATGCATCTGTAAATTTTAAAAAAATGGTTGTCATCCCATACTGTCAGAAGGGATGAACGTGAACACTAATAGTTCTTATTCAGTCTTACTCATGGGTAAATTGTTAAAAGCCTTTAGTTTGGGAATACTAGTCAGAACTATATTAAGACAGCTATCTCTGTACACCAAAAAGATATTTTAGTCATTATTTTTACCATTAGTTTTTGTTATTCAAGCCGTCAGCATTATGGTTCTGTTTATATAAAAAGTTACTGTGGCTACTCTAATATGTGCATTCATCCAGAATATAGTTGACCAGCTGCACATGTCGCTGTCCCCTCAGAAATATAACAGAAAGTTGGATTTTTTTTTTTTTTTAACGAGGGAAATTTTGCGTATGTCAAAGTGGATTCACAAACCTCAACTTTAACAGCCTACAGGCCCTATACTGATAGCATGCAGGGGTTGACTTGTTCACGGATCCGATCATAGAAGGAGTAGCACAATTCAAGTACCGCCGAGGTAAAGTTCTAATGGTGCCGATATTACATCACCGGAAAAGTGATCACTACCATGAAAAACGCCAAATTTATCTTCGTTGTTGTTTGCTCTTATAGGGTGGAGGATAAGAGGTCTACGGATTGAAACCAGGGAATTAAGCATATTGTAGCAAAAATTGTCAAAGGTTTCTTTATCCAACATGTATCAGATTTTTCACCAAGGTTTTAAAACAAGATGGGTCATGTGGGTGGTTCAGGTTTAAGAAGCAAGCACATATAAAGGTACTGTTGAGATCATTAGTAAGTATGCTTGAAATGTTATTTGGTATAACATCAAAAAGATGGGTATTTACCCAATTGTACGATCCTTGATCTTGGACTTCAGAAATAAAAAGGTCAAAAAAGGCATCTGAAAGTTATTTGACGTATTGGAAAAAACTACTTTTCCATCTATCTCACTACACTGTCCGAGCTAACTATAATCAATAATTCGCAACTTCTCAAAGATGTATGATCGACATCGAATCAGGGCCTATTAAACAACTAGATAAACTTAATCCATTGAATAATGTTTTGATTTTGTTGCATAGTGTGGTGTTACCCATTACGTATGAGTCTAGTCGTGCATTGAATGAATGACATAGCACATACAATTTGCGACATCAAAACGGGCAACGTATTGTATCTTCATGCTAAACTGAATTTGAAAATTTGATTTTTTTAAATAGGGGTCTTCTTCCAAAAGAGGGGTGATAATAGGAGCGGATTGAGGCAAGATGTCTGGGGTTACCTCAACTCAATTATACGCTGTGTTCCGCTAACTTGTCGCTTAGATTTCCATTTTCAACCAAATTCCATTCAGTAATCCCTTGGTGATGTTCAGGTTGTGTATATCCATGGTCATAATGTTGACATCTGAAAGTAAATTGAGTTGACATTTATTTTCATTTTGTTTCTAAATAATGTGCACTCTTTTTATGTGGGGATACAACTTTCCCTGTTTTTTTTTAATTATTATGGTTAACATAATATTTTTAATTTTAGTGAATTAAGTAAGGAAGTAGCAAACGTATCATGGCCTAACGAGATAGTGTACTTTGCGAAGAATACAATGATAGTGAATCAAATAAGCTGAGAAGGAGAATTTGAACCTTACATCAAATATGTAAAGAACCAGGAGAACCCGTTAGAGATGGTGCGCTGATTGCAACGTTCAAATTTTACTTTGAATGATAGCAATTTAGCAAATTGCCTTCACCTACTAAACCTACTAAGAGGGTTAGGTGGTAAATAATTATTATTACCCAAAACTAGGCCGCCACATGCACAACACCGCCGTTCTTATGCTCTTCCTCGACTGAAGTCATTTTCAATAAAAGTAAATACTACATCAATATTTATCAAAATAAATTTCTAAAAGATCGTGTCGGAAGGTTTAATATGCTGAAGCCGTTATGATAATAAAAATAAAACATATTATTCCATCTACCTGTCGACGAAGAAAATTCAGGCGTGTTTGCGTGAGGTTGATGACAGTGTATGTAATATGACTTGAGAACAGTCGAATCTTGAACACTCCCATACCGGATGTCTCAAATTAAAAGCAGGGGAGTGGCGGCCAAGAAATCCCAATTTCAGACGTCCCATTGCGATTAACATGTAAAACGAAATCTTGACGAAAGATTTGGAATTTTGTATATGTTGTCAAGGAATTTTATTCCAAAACCGTTGAGTTGAAGAATCACCTCACTGGAAAGGTTATTCTGAATGTGTTGTATTAATACAGACGAGGATGAAGTCGTATGTAGGTCATGCGAACACCCAGGACCGACCCACATCAAAGCACCCAAATTGGTTTTGTGGTTTGCACTTCCGTATTGCGTAATTCTTTGAAATTTTTGGTGAATTGGCTATAATGAATGAGGCTTGGCCGCCACCGCCGATAAAAAGGAAACCCTCAAAGCGCCCTTATTCACGAGAGAAAAAAAATGAATACACGATTTCCGATATGTCGATTTTCATGAAAACCGTAAATTTCCAGAAAATTTGTGTCTTGGTTAAATAATATTTTCAACAATGCTTTATTGGAACAAAACGTAATATTTTGATAGGAGACGGGTGCGCTGCATGTGGGCTATATGGTTTGCCATGCTTTCCGTTTCCATTTCTATGAGATATTTGCCTTCAAAACATCGAATAAAATAGCTGAAAATTGATGTCCGAAACACAAATCAAAAATTATTTTAAGAAATTAAAAATATTCGCAGCTTGAATTCTTCCGAAATCAATGTTCTTGTTGCCAAACATGTGTAAAAGAGGTAATGGATGTTTTTCCTTGATATTCAATTTATTTTAATTTTTAAATACAAACATAATGTCCGTGAAAACCTGTTTATTACGTTATCCTTCACAAAGCAGTGCAAGTTTGTAAAACCTTCTACTTAAGATATTGATTATGATTCTTTCAAGGTTAAAAATAATGCGGCAGTTGGAAATAGTGGTTTTCTTCAGCTCACAATGACTATTAAAAGTCTAAGAAATGTTGAACTTTTAAACAAATGCGACCCCTTTTTAAGGAAGTGTATGACGTTATCCACATTTCTCAGACAACCAAAACAAGCTATTTAAATATGATCAAGTGTGGCATAGTCTTATTTTCGACCACAAAAGTTATAAAACTTTCAATCAGATACTCTTAGTCAATGGGAGAGGTGAAAAATGGTTCAAAAATGGGTACTACGTTATTGTATATTACGTTATCGTTTATTACGTGATGCGTTTTAGTGTACATCATCAACTATAATCTGGCTATAGAATGACCAGGGATACCATTAAGGTATCTTTAGAATCATTAGTTGTAAAAAGGTCTCTTAATATTTGTTTATTTAAATATATTTATAATTTTCAGGCAGAATTCAATATTTTTTTTTTTTTTTTTTTTCTCAAGGATAACGTAATAAAACTAAACAAAATTGGCGCATATTTCTGAGTTCCATTGGCTAATAAACTTTAACTTCATACAAATAAAAATTGTTCCCGGGTGGGTAACCTCTCCGATAATGTCATTAGGTTGGAATATTTGTGATTTTAAATGTTGATAACGTAATAACCCTATTCTTTTGTGATACAAAAGTTTTAAAAAACAAAAAAACACGTCATTTTTAAACATGTTTTGACAATATTATTTTTCCGGTATAGGTATTGAATAATTAAATGTTTAAAACATAAACATACATTTTGATTGAACAATTTTTTGGGGTGTCTCACCTCCAAAAATGAACCGTTTTCATGGCAAATCGACAATATATTGCTCGTTCTTCTTTACGCTCTGATATTGTCCTTGCCCCCCCCCCCCCCACACACACACAGTGTCTGCCTCTAAGGACATGAAGACGGATGCAGGCTTGCCCTCTATATAATGGAGTAGGAATGAACCAATTCTATATTCTTCACCGAACAGAGTATAAAAATAACGTGACAAAAATTAGACAAATACATGTCTCAGCCTTATACTGTAATATATGTCTTGTATATTCTGATGTTGATATGAAAGAAAAATTGATTAATTGAAAACTTCAATTTATTTGTCATTTTGCCACTTTGCAGTGACATATATCGGCAATCCATGTAATAAACGAACTAAAACATCCCTCCTCAATATATCTACAAGCCGTGATCAATAATATTATATACAACTATGCAAAATGTGTATAAACACTTGAAGCATATGTATGTCATTGACCGTTCCAGCGATTGGAGCTAGTAGTGTGATGAATCGATACCTGAAGGTAAGGAGCTAGTAGGGGACTCATAAGTTTCAAGTTTCTACCCTTTACTTCCCAAGTTTGATCTTATCGCTGGAAGTCATACAGGGAATAAGGACGTCCACAACCGCAATGAGAAGTATTTTTAACACACGCGTGGACCTGCACAGAATAGATTTTCACCTGTTTTTGGATTGCCTTGAATTAGTGGCTCTTATATATGCATGAGATATAAATATGCTGATCAACCCGGGTTGCAAAGAAAGTTCCTACAAAAGCAGAGTACAGAGTAAACCATCAGAAGCACATGCTAAAGTATGGATCGCAATCGAAATCTCTTACATAAGTGGTACAAATCTAGGGAAGATCCTGTACGCCACGACAAAAGGTTTCCCTTTTCAATGATTATAACGCCAAAGTTACATATTTGAAAATCATACCTAGAAATTGGCGTACTGATCAAATAGAACTGAATTTGCAGTAGAATGACCTTTGATCTAACAGTGGAAATTTGATTTTAAAAAAAATAAACACGTTGTGGGCAAAGTTAAAAATATACCACGATTCTATCTGAAGTAATAATGCCATATATCTTATGACCTTACGCCCTCGATATTTCTCTAGTTTGAGATTGTGGTCGGGACTCTGAATTTGTTTTTTAATGATCCGTGTGATATTAAATCTCTGAAATTAATGCTTTATGTTAAACTCGCGGATTTCCGCTCTTCACTAAGCCCGTCAGTTGTTAAGATTAGGAGTCCAGCGTTTATAAAGGGAACAAGCTTGTCAATTTTCCGCCCTTTTTGGACTTTGGTAACAGAGTCTTAGGCATAGTCTTCATTTAAGAGCAAGGTGTTAACAAATCACCGTAAAAATTATTGATTTTTGTGTAGTGCCAAAAATCGAGATTGCGTAAATAAAAATATTTTAATCGAAGCTAAAGTAGTATATTATATTTGATAACCACGTTCTGTAAATGCATTTGTTGTTAGTCTGATGCGGGAACATCTTAGCTGCAAGACAGTTGTTACTCTGCCAGCGGCTAAAGCTACTCTCCATTTTTAAAGGCACAGCACCTGACACCAACAAAAATAAAAAATGGGCTCCAAATTACAATTATGCAGGTTAACATTTGCAATATTTATGTCGCCTGCATTGCAAATAGGGGAATCATAGAATCATGTAACGAAACTCACGTGAGGTCCCCGGGAGATTTGTTCTTTGGGTAACGCGGCCTTGGTGAACTGTTACTTCGATTATTGTACGTCTTTAGAATTACAGATCATACCACCGGCGGTGAGACGCAGGGAATACATGGATTGATGATTTTTTCGAAGGAGCCCTTTCACAAGTTTTAAAAGTGTGAATAATTAATGTGCAACTCACTTCGCACTTCGGAAATCGCCGGGAATCTGCATAAGAACCGTACCTGACGGGCATGAATCGCACAATAGCCAGGTTGGTGTTAAGCACTAGGTGGCATTTAAATAGTCAAAAACATATTAAATCTTTTTAGCACATGATTACTTTAAAAAACCCACAGTTTAAATTTTGAAAACCTAATTTGGGTTTCAACTCTCACGCAATACACCTTGAGATATACAACAGTGCGAAAATGCCATTACTGGTCTCACCTGTGATCTAGAATCAATATTATGAAATGCCTTTCAACTCAATGCGGCTGCCACTAGTTCATACATTGGTATTATGATTTTAACAAACATCCAGTAATGTGACGTAGGATCTTGAACAAAATCCCATATTGATTTAACATAATACAGATTCGACAGTAAAGAAACTAATTGATTTGTTAATCATGGAGGTGTGTCTGTTAAATTACGAGGAAGAAAACCCAAGCCATCAACGTAGTTGAAAAGTTAATTGAAGACCGGTTGTAAAAAGTAATTATTAGTCCGCCGTACTCATATTCCGGCTACACCGGTAAAGAATATGGCACACGATTCATGACCCTTCACGCAACATTGGGTTCACGCTTTATTCGCTGTCGTCTGGAGCCCGGACTGTGGTTCCCGGTGGACTATAACTACTTTCTCACTGGAATTCATATAAACAAAATGTGCCGCTTTGGGCAAATTGTACTCTTTTAAATAATCCAGTATTGTTAAAAGGCGCGGAAGGAATCAATCCATCAACAGGCCTATGTTTTCAATCTTCCCATTTCTGCATGCTTTGCAGCTCTTTAAAGAGACATGAGGAGATTTCCAGAAAGAAAGCGCCCCCAATTTTTATCGAACCACGGTTTTTACATATGAGACTGCTTATCTATGTATTAGTCACACCTGAAGTGAATAAGCCGAAGACGCCGTTTTATGTTAATTACGATTGATGATTTAGAACTTTATGTCGTGCAATTGTTTCATGGGGAACGGATTCGATAGAGTAAGTTTCAAAACAACGGTTGCGGTTTTCTTTTGCAACCTATTGGTCAAATAAACCTTCGAAACGTTTCGGTAGGTGTTCTACAACGATCCGAGAAACTAGTATCCTAAAAAAATCTCCTCTCTGTACCTTTAAAGTATAGAAAAATACGTTTCATGCTGTCTGTACTGTACTGTTTAATAAGGAAGTGGTGGGTTTCAACTTTCAAACTTTGGGGTCTTCATTGTATGGACAATTTATGTGATCGCATAACAATTGGAAACATTTTTGTACCTATTTCTATGCAAAAACGCGTTTTTCTGCTATCTGTACTGTTTAAGATAAAGGCCTTTAACGCAGTTCAGTTTTCTTACAGGTGTTTTCTTTTTCTTAGTTTTCTTTGACCGTTTCTGGTGATTTTAACTTTTTCAGGCTACTTAATCTCGAGTGAGATTATGTTTATAACGGCTGGACCCAAACAAGTTTTAACAAAGAAGACCTTAAACACACGTGTTGTGTTGAACGCATGGCTATTGAAGTTAAAGTGGAAAAAAAAAGAAACACGCCGATAATATTTAAATACTTTTTTTGTGTTGTTTTTTTTTTTACAATTCAACAAATGAAATGTTGCCCGCGACAGTCTTGACTTTCTTCTTCAACAGCGTTGGTCAAACTTCCTACATTCATTGTATGTCGTCTTGGAAGCGCTCGTCTATTGGGGTATCTGGCAGCACAATCTCTCATTTCGTTCTCTCTAAATCAACTGGTGATAACTTGTGGTTTCTCACTCTGGATAATTCTCCCAAATGATGCTATAATATGTATTTTTCACGTACTAATGCTCTTTGCATGCTCTTTACATCTCGACATTAGTAAAATCTGATGAGTATTTTAATACCCACTTTCCAACCACAGCAAAGTCGCAGCAGATCCATAATCTTAAGTGAATGGGTTGAGAGTGTTTCTGAAAGATATACATTGTACATCAGAGTCATCTACGAGTGTTGTATTATTACTTATTTTTTTAAAAAGTCTATCGTCGGTAGGCGGATTAAATTTCATATACAATATTAAAGTGTACATCACGGTTTGCAGTGATTTTGCGACTGCTGCCAAAATAGTAAGAAGAATAATACTGGAGGGTCTTCAATTGAGGTCAATTATTCTGGCTCCATTAAACAGTTTATCATAGATAATAACAGTAATGTTAAATGGTTGTCAAGACGTTTGGTTTGAAATTTATCTTTACTCAAACGGGACTGAATTATACACGTATCTAATTCTAAACAGATCTGTCCATTTCAAGGCAAACATGATGAAACACCAGGTACATGCATAATCAATTCATCATCATCAATTAATCATCAATGGACACCAGGAAATTCATCAATTCATCATCAATGGCAACCATTGATGACGATGATGATGACGACGTCGACGACGATGACGATAATTGATGATGATTGATGATGATGATGATGATTGATGATGATGATGATGATGATGATGATGATGAGATGATGATTGATGTGTCGGAAATCGAAAAGTTATTCATAATAATAAAACACATATATCAATTGGAATTATTGACATCCTCATTTCCCTATTTTGGCGGGAACATATTACGTACAAAAGTATGAGTTCAGTTCGTTCACATTTGCCAAGATGGTTTGAGCGGATTTGCACGCATAAGGCCGGAATATTTTCCTCGCTACAATGGTCACGAGAGATGTTGAAAAAGGCATACTAGTTTAAATGCCAGTACTCCTTATAATAGAAAGTATATTTTAGTTTGTTTTTCTTTTGAATCTCTCCAGTCTATGTTACATAAAATGAAAGAGCGAGAAATCAAAATACAGATTGAAATGGGCGGAGCTGCTAATGTATTACAGTTCGTGTTGTATTTTTGACCTTATTTAAAACGTACTCCGATCTTTCAAATCAAAATTAAAAGGGTAATGACTCCGTATGACTTATTTTCAGTGCATTGACAAACAAATACAATGCAAGTGCGTTCAGTTTGATGGGAGTAAAAGGGTATATTGTTGTCCCGGGTGAGGTCAACAGCAAAACGTTAGCAATGAACATGTATCCCTCGTTTTTTGTCATTTAATGAAACCAAACTTGGAATTAACACGAAAATGGTTACACTTGCAGAACAAGCTGGGTTAGAAATAAATATCTAGAATTCATAAGGAAGGGCGTGATAATGGATTTTGGGCTTGTTTTTTTTTGTGTTTTGTTTTTTTTTTTTTAATTTTACTTATTTTAACAAATTAAGCATCATTTTTGTTTTTACCAGATTTTGTGATTATTATCAACCACTTACTCAGCCACCGGCGCTGTTATCGCAAGATACTCTGTAAAGTGCTGCAGCAGAGGCCCAACTTTTTTCGATAGGTGGTGAACCTAATTTGAACAAAGGTTGTCATATAATCAAATTGAGCTATAGGTTCCTCAGGAGTCAGGAAAGTGCATTATTCAAAATAAAAACATGTCAAATTAAGTTATGGGGGTCAAAGGTTACCCCCATTTTCAGTATGAAAATTTTGAAGAATAACATTATCGTTGGTTGTTGATAACTGTTATCACAAATCTGGGAGTTGGTCCTGCCACTAATATTGGTAACGCACAATTTTTGACAGCTGAAAACATTCTAAAAGTTATAAATAGCCTTCTTTCCCGCGCCCTCCCCCCCCCCCAATCTGAACCCCTCACACCTCAATTCTGTTTTGAGATTGGGCTTTCAGAAATCCTTGGCACTAATTGTAAATGAAAAAACGTGATGGTTGCACTAGTGATCAAAATTATCATGGGCAAGGAGCATTGTGATTTTTTGTGTGGATGTGTGTGTGTGTGGGGTGTGTTTCTTATGGTGTCATTTTGCAACCGCAAAATAAACTTTATATTTTACTATACAACTATATCTGCGGCCATTGTGCCAACGATGATGGTCCACCGTTCGTCAACTTCCACATAGTTTATACCCTTAATTTTTAATTATCTTATAGGGTAAGGGTGCAGTGGCGTAACAGGGGGGGGTGAAGCAAACACCCTCTTCTCAGAACCCTTGCCACTCCCCGCCAGCCCCCGAACCCTTTGTACAGTGCCTACGGAGAAGGACCCAAACTTTTCGGCCCACATTCACAATATGCGTCGGCACCACTTCGCCCCCCCTGCAAATGTCTGGGGTTGCGCCACTGGTCAGAGTCAGGGGGATAACTCGCACAATCATCTTAGCTAAAAAATTGTTAGTTCATTAAATTATAGGTGACGCGCATCTCTCTTAGCTTAAAATGGTAAAATAGGCCTGCGGCGCAATTCTCTTTTTATAGCCGATAAGTGATTAGTTTAGGGTAAATGTTTTATAACACCTACATGTTAAAAAAAATCTTTAAAAAACTTCATTTTGACTGTCCGCCGGGACTCGAAACGTGCAATAACTGTATAAAGGTGCTCGAAACGTGCAAAAGCGTTAAAATCGTCGTTTAACTAACTGTGTGATCCCGCTGCATAAAAACGCCTTTATTTTAACGCAGCATTTTAACAGTGTACAGCACAATCCTCTTTTGTTTTTATGGTTCATGTTTTGAGTATTATTTTCATATTTATCTCACATGCATGATAACATGTGGTTGAAACCAGATTGAAATCGACTTTTTAGATTTCCTATTGTTTCACTCGGCACATTTTTTTCACAAGAAGCTCTTGTAGTTGGGTCATGTGGAGCAATTTCCGTGACCGTGAGAGTCAGGGCATCATTTGCGGTGGATTTGTCTTCTCTAAAGGTTAATGAAAAATGTAGCGGGGTGCCCCCTCGAGAAAGTGTGGGCGTAAATCCAGGAGGGGGGAAGTTCATAATACAGGGGTCAAAATGAAAAATGCTTGACTGCTGTAAAAAGGAACCAAAGTGTTCGTCTGTTACAAGATTAAAAAAAGGTAGAATTTGACTATCTTACAACTATGGTTATGGAATATAACACAAAAATCGTCAAATGTCCAAGGTCATCACGAAAGGTAAAATCTGATATTCTCCGTTTCTCAACAAATGGGCTCAAATTGTTCATCTTATCCTATCAAGAGACTGCAACAAAAACATTTTGCAGACCGTCTACATATTTTTGGAAATTCGGAGATCAATAAAGGTCAATGGGGTTGACCCTTGTTTGTCTTTATCATCGATAAACAAATACAATGGCGAGTGTAAACTACTCTTGTTGGCAATTCTGTGGAAAGGTTAACAATTTGAAACGCATTTTTCAAGACAATCGGTGGGCAATTTTAAAGATATAACTTTGGTGATGTGCTTTGACATTTGACGAATTTGTCCTTATACCTCGGTACCATACCTCGTAGGTAGTACAAACTATACCTTTTTTTTGATCCTTGTAACAAGAAACACTTTGATTACCTTTTTAAAGCAATCCAAGCAATTTTTAATTTTTGCCCCTGTATTAGAATTTTTCCCCCACCTGGATTCCGCCCACCCTTTCTCGAGGGGCACGCCCGCTTAATGTGTCAATTAACCTTCTAGAAGATAAATCCACTGAGAATTGAACCTTTGCTCTCCACTGTCACGGAATTGCCCCAAATAACCCAACTCGTTGACCCTTGTTTTACCACCCTTTTAATAAGGGGGAGGGGGTGTTCCACCCCCGCGTGAGTTTTCGTTAAAAAGCATCCGGATCGTATGGATCTGATAACATTGATAGGTATAGGCCTCTTTTCAATTCCATTGCTACAAAATAGTACCAACATACCTAGTATAGCGGCACAATGACGTCTAAGGTCCACAGAAAGTAGGCGAAAATTCAACTTTGCTAAAAAGGTAGGAATATCGGCTGTAGCGGTTTCCAGCTCTAAAATCATGATGACATTTTTTACTAAAAAAATTACCTAAACAGAGTTTTCGACACTACTGTGCAGAATATTTTAAAAATTAGCATACAAATTCTTTGGATGGAACCACCCCCTCCTCACCCTTTCGACTTTCTGGGCATAAACCCCAACTCCCGTGAAGGTAATACTACCTTCAATTTTTTTTTTTTTTTTTTTTAAATAATAAGGAAAGGAGAGGAAAAAGAGTACCCAGAAGCGTTTTTTTTTTTATCGAAAGCCTTTGTGCATTTTAACGCCCCTGGAGGAAGTTCAACCTGGGGTAGTACCCACCCTTTGTTAAGACAAGGTTCAGGTGTTATAGAAAGAGGAACTATAAACCAGGAGGAACAATTCCTTTGGAGTGGTACATATACGACCCTTCATAATTCATTAAATGATCTGAAATCCCGGTGTGGGGGGGGGGCTCTCACTTATGGTTTGGGGCAGTTGTGTTTTCACTCACATTGGTAATGAAGGGGTATCCCCAGGAAACAACTTTGAGGGGAAATACGTGCAGTATAAATGAGTTCCGGTTATTACCTTGAAAAAGGGGCAAATCATGCTTTTCCGAAATGCGTCAAAATAGCTCAAATGGAACAAAGTTTCCTTTCCCGACCATGCTTCCAACCTCATAATTTTGTAAATCATTTTGATTTTTTTTATTTTTTTTATCTTTTTTATTTTTACATCATATTTCACACCATTACCATTTTGTACATCCATTTTTTTGGTGGTGCATCTAACAAAACATGTATTTGCCATAAAGGTTTGTACATCGATGGCTTTGCAGTCCGCAAGATGATGAATTGTTTCTTTCGGCACATAAATTGTTAAAATTCAATATCTTTTCATATTTATATATTAATTTTGTTTAATATATATGCCCATACATAAGCAGAAAAATATTTTGGCACAGTTGTTTAAGTTATATTTTAAAATCACGTTCCCGTTAGTGTCTATAGGGTTGTAAAATTATCTCAGGCAAGAAATTTTATTATTTTTCATAAAAAAATGCATCGATAATTAGACATTCAAACATTAAGTTCACAACTCTGGTTTTCACAAGTGATAAAATCGCGAAAAAACACCCCTCTGCACTAAGTAGGGCGTAACCGGTTGTCACTGGCTGTGTGTCAGAAGGGGGGATTTGAGGGCAGATTTCTCTCGGTTGGAAGTGGTTTTAAGTTTCAAGTGAACAGTTCTGGCATCAAGCAAAAAAGACTGATTTTTATTTATCAAGAATTTTTTTTTTTAACCCGGTCAAAGATCTCTGGTGTGGCACACATGCCCCCCCAGTTTTACGCTACTGCGGGAATGATGATTTACTTTAATTCTATCAAACTTAACACTGAGGTATAGACTTTTCACTCCACTACCCCCAATTTGATGCCTACTCTATACTCTACCCCCTAGAGTAATGGACCACATTTGTTTTTAGCCTTAACTTTTTTGCATATGTTATGAACCTAACATGAATGGAATATCTGAGATAACTTTACAATAAATTTAAGCGTTTTAATTCCTGGGAGAAAATACGTCAGAGCGTAGCCGCAGTCACTATGAATATATGGTATTTTTATCTAATTTCGGTGGACCCCCCCATCCATAGTTGATCTACATACTTGAGAAGTATTTATATAATAAACGGTGAGAACCACATAAAACTTGATAAATGCATATCCACACACATGCTTATGACGCAAAACTTGTAATTGTAACATATAGTAGATCATACCAGACTTTTAACCAGTGTCAATTTCATTTATGGTGATTTTCCATAGGGGTCCTTTTCCTCCCCCTCTAACTCAACTTGTACACGTTTATATTTTTTGCA
>JAMKCH010034354.1:0-36334 GCA_023653785.1 Ophioderma brevispina
TGTAATATAAAATAGAAAAAATCACTTGGTGTGTCACTTCTCGAGCATTATTTAACAAAAAACATAACATTGGCATAACAAAACTCAAACTTGTGTGGACGCTACTGAAAGGGTTCTTCAGGCGACTGTATCACCTGAAGAACCATTTCAAGAGCCCACTGACCAAAGACGTGGCATAATAGTACGGCGGTCGGTAAGTATTTCCCATGGTGAAGTCTGTGTCCACAGACTGACGAAAGATATATCTTAATTGATTAACCGTGCGAGAGATTCCGTTGTCAAGTCCATCATAGAGAATGGTAAATGAAACTAATCTCAATATCTCCGGAAAATGAAGGGGTTCTATGGAGTTTTGGCATCAGAGGGTCCGTTACTATGTTTGTTTTAAATATGTATCGTAATGGGTGACCATAGAACTATCGAGAAAATGAGCATTTTGAGGGTCTTCGGTACTCGCAGACATGGAAAAGTTAACACGCAATTTCTACGGGAGCGAATCCATTTTTCCCACAATACTTTTCGATATTTTTCCAGTCTTGAGAAATTTTAAAACACTGGTTTCAATAAGCCAACTGTTTTTTCAATTTAGAAACAGGGAATTACTACTTAAAACCGAAAGAAGGAGAAGAAGAGGAGAGGGGAGGACAAAGGGATGAGAAAGGGTGAAGAAAGGGAACTACGACCTTGTTGAACTAAAGGAGGAGATCTCCCCTGGGGGAAAATGACAAGAGTTGAGCTCCAGCTGAGTGAGTGGGAGACAGGTAATTGGCTGGCATCATCTAAAAATTTTAACAAACTGGAATTGGATGATGGACTGCAGGGTGAAATTGGAGCTACCCATGGTAAGGTTGTACACTGATAACTTCTGCATGCCGTCTATTACGGCAGCAAGATCTACAGGCCTATGGGCCTGTTTGTAATGAATACTAATGAGATAATTTGAATAATTATGAACAAACAGGCCTTTTTATTAGTCAATGTGGACCAGGAGCCAAAAATCTGAAAAAAGAGGCTCCTGGTTAATATAATTTCAGAGATGCAGGAGCCACTTTTTCAGGACCAGTAGTCAGTATATTATTACAACTGCTATTAAACACTATCACACCAATTCATATTTTTATTCAACTTATTCTGCCTCTTCAACAAGACGGGCCGCCATAGTAGGGAAAAAACAGCACCTGGGTCCCATTTTTTCAGTCCCACCAGGTGCAAAGTCAGGGACCATGGTGAAAATCGCCTGGCGGCCAGCTAATAAAAAACTGTGAACAAAACAATACATAGGGGCCACTGCTAATGATGGACTGCGTAAGCCACTTAAAAGCATATTAGCAGTGATTTTTACCGATTTAGACTTTTCTTTTTGTTTGATTCTGTATCCTAAAAGGAGAACCTTATTTTTATGTCATGTATCACATGTGTATGGTAGTATCACAGTGGCCCATTCAACCGTATTCCATTTCTGCCATAAATAAAATAGTAAATGAAATTCTGGAAATATTTGCAGATATAGTCACATCTACAAAATTACAAAATTGGTCATGAACACAAAATAAATAGGACAAAATTGAAGAGTTCATTGAAAAAACTTATGCCATTGTCAAACAAATGAGATAAACCATAGTTCAAGTTCTAATTCAACTGTGAAAATATTGTCAGTTGATTTTTCTTTATAACTGTTGGTTGGTTCAAATGGCAAAAATGATCTATTTTTGCAAACAAACTTCATTTTAGGTTAGGATGAGGCCATGGATGTGAATGATAAACTGTTTAATATTTTATGTATTTTAATTATGGCTAAGTATGATTAGCCATAAAATACATAATGTACTAGTACAAAATAGAGAACTTGAATGCCCCAGTAAAGATGACCACTATTTTTAATGGTTCTGTGTTATTTGGCAGTGTTGTTATCATCAATATTTTATGTGGTTAGTTGCTAGTTATAAATCTAATTTTCATGGTCTGTGAGGCGCAGTAGATTGTTCATTTGTAAGGCTAAGCTCTACATGTATGTATGGGTAACGGGCTTTTGCCATTGCAGCTCCCGATATGTGGAAACAGCCTCATGGTGGATGTTAGAAATGCAGTTAATGCACCAACTGTTTCCACTTTTAAAACTAGACTGAAGACAGACTTTTTTTTTATCAGAATGAGTTATTTGGGTGGCAAATTAGATATGCTGACCTCTTTTTTAATAAATTGGAAATGTTAAAATCAATTAGGTTTTATTTAGTTTTAATATTTATTTAATTATAGATTAAGAAACTTTTTTTGGTGCGTTGTGTGATTAGTGTGCAGCAGTGGATACTTTGTTTGTAGCATTTTATAGTGACAATTATTTTATTAAAACAATGTCACAACTTTATTTGGTATTTAATGTATCTGGCAGTGTGAAATTGGGGTTCCATATTACTACAACAAATTGGTCTGTGTAACATTAAATCCTCCCAACTGAATTTTGTGACATCCAAGATTAGCATTCTCTGAACAGTGGGGTGTGGTATTAAAAACTAATGCAGATGTCAACACTCTAACACTGAGAGTGGTGAGTGCTTAGCAGGAAGTACAGATATTAAAACAGGGATTATGTTTTTCAACTTAGTATTTTTGTTCAGGTGTAGTGTGAGAAACTCTCATTGGGGCATTTTCCAAGCAAAAGCCCATCAGTAAACTTCATGTAGGGCTCATTGTTTTTGACTCACTATTTAGTCAGGTGGAATGAGAAACTCCATAGGGGCAATTTTTTCCAACGCACAAAAAGCCCATCTGTATAACTCCAAATTGTATCATTTGGGAAATAATGGAGGCCAAGAGAAGAGACGAATTTCTGATCCACCCTCATATTTAATTTACCCAGTTTTTTTGTTTGTTTGTTATTAAATGGACCAAAAATTCTCATGGTCTTCTATAATTTCTTTAGGAGAAACCAACACAATAAAGGATCATAAGTTCTCTTCAAGTGGAGTAATGAGGCAGCGATCCAGAGGGAGAGACAAAAAAAATTCCACATGTCAGTCGTCTGCCCACGAGGGCTGAAAATGCAGGATTGGAGGTGTTTGGGTGATTTGCTCCAATTAGTTTTGAACTTGACGAAATAGTGGTAGCACTAGCAAAATTTCTGAATTTAATTTTGCCCAAATTTCGCCGAGATTGTTCTAAATTAACAGGGAAGACAAGGATGAAACTGCAATATTTGGGTCGATATCATCCCCAGAGGGCGGAAAATCTCAGAATCATATGCCACTCCCCTCCCCATCTGACTTGGACCTTAGTACACACTAACATTAATTCCCTCAAAATGCACCATCCTCTTTGCCCCCAAATTTCAAGATTAAAACCTGGATATTCACGCTCATGTAGTGTATGTCTTTAGCGTGAAACCACATTGTAGTAATTATTTATACTCTTGGCACGGTATCCTCAAAATGTGATTTACATAAACCTTTAGACCCGATTGATTAAAACCAGGAGCTTATTGTCCTATCACTGGCTGGGCTTTTTTCTTTCGACCTCACAATAAAGTGTAGCGTACCCGGAAGGTGAGGAAGAATTCCTCTGATGAACCAGAACTCATGGCATGAGAAATTTCAGAGGTAATTGAAAGAAAAAGCGTCATTCAGGAAATCCCAAGGCTACCAGCCGAGCCCGACCCTGGATGTTTCGAGTTGCTGCAATTGTTTTTTTTTTTTTTAGTTTTTCCAAAACTTCATTAAAATCCATCCTTGGTTTTTAGCTAAAATTTATCAGTGAATTGGGCTAATGTTCAAAGAAATTTGCTGTAAAATGTTTTTCATTTTTTCTCCTGTTTTTTCAGATTTTGGGCTATTTTAGCCAATAATTTTGCTCCAGGACAAGAAAAAAAAGTTTAAAAAAAATTGGCGGCCGACAACCCTACGTGTGAAAGGTCCGCTCGCACCGTAAAAGCAGGGTTTTTTTTCGTTCGCTTACTCAAGAGTTCCAGTCCTTATTATAATATGCTCATGAAAAAAAGCCTGAAAAATAAACCTGCGAATAAAAATAAATCCCCGCCCCATACAGTATTTTGCATTCTCTGTCGGTGTCAGGGGTCAAACAACAGTCACGCTTGTATGCATGGACTCTTTGTTTGTCAAAAAGCCACTGAAGAACCAGAGTATCTTGTATAGTGCAATGTTCAATCCATAGTGCTATGAGAAGGTTAGCTATAGTAGAGCGGTTTGGACTGCAAAATTGTCAACAACACCCCTCCACCATCGGTACAACAAAAACGGGCAACCACTATATTCGAAAGATAGTAATAATAATTTTAAAAACAATGATGGTTTTGTGGTCAAAACTTTGGTGGCCGGGTGTTTTTGGGTTAAAAAAATCAGTTTTAGCTAAAAAACTAGATATCAAGATTATTAATTCTTAGCAAAACCAAATGTTTAATAATCATGCAATAACTTATCAATCTGACATTTTTGTGGGCCGCCAGCTATAGCTTGCAGGACCACTAGCAATCCGTTGTGCGTGGTTTTGTGTGTGTATGTAGTGTGTATGTGTGTGTGTGTGTTGTTGGATGTGTGTGTCAAAAATTTTTAAGTTTTTTCCTGGGGCGGCCCACAACCGTTATCTTCTTGGAATTATAGCGAGCGCTGAAACCGAGAACCGCCGCAAAAATTCTGTTTTATAGATTCTGTTTTATACAATATATAAAAAAAAGGGTCTAGAATTTTAGCCCAAAATTAAAAAAAAACACTTTTTCATAAAAAAAAAGCATCCTTTTATAAATGTGCACCACAATGAGTATTACCTGAACCCTTTCTGCAATGTATGTAAAACTATATCAATAACAAAAGGATACCATAACCCCCCCCCCAAATAAGATGTAATATTTTTTACCTTAAAGAAATATAAAAAAATAATAATTTCCCTTAACTTGCAGCCCAAATGTCATTTTCGGCAGATAGAAATCATCACTGACCCCTATTTCAACCACAACATCATTCTTTAATCATATATTTTATTTTCAAATAAGGGTGGTTGTGTTTTGTTGTACGGGTGGGGAGGGGTAACTCGAAAAACTAGAGCACCTTTCAAGGCGCGCCGCCCGCTACTAGTGTTCTACTCCAAAGTTGCCGAAGTTGCACATAAGAGGTCTAATATAGAGAGTGTTATTGGTAGGATTGAAAACAAGTGGGGAACTCTTGGATTTGCCTTAATTATTTTGTGTGGGGACATGACAAAATCAATCAATAAGTTCTGAAACTCTTGCCAACTGATTTATCATGGATTACGTTTGGGAGGTGGGTGTTCAGTGTTTAGGATTCGGTGTCAGTGATGTATGACGGTATAAGACTTAATTAGGCTATTTATTTCTTTGTACATAGGAACCTAAACTGTTTAAGAAAAGCCATTTATTTATTTTAGGCTAGCCAGTTGTATTGTGGAATTCAGGCCTTCTTGCAAAAAATTTGGTGTTTCCAGATTCTCATTTTATTAAGTTTGAAACTTGATAATCTATTACAGGGAATCCTCGAGACTAGGGCTCGTATTCAGTAGAAGGGAAGTCTAACTTAGGACCTGGTTTTAACCAGGTTTAGTCCTACCTGGTGGGAACCTTTCCTTTAAAATATTTTGAAAGTTATATGTAAACGGTGAGAGAAAAATTCCTCATGGATGGGTCCAGCCCATTCATTAGGAGATTACAGCACTTTGTGCTGTGCCTGCCCTAAGGCAGGGAAGACGCATAGCGGATCACTTTGTCCACTGTAGTGTTGATGTCTGTTGTTGTTGTTGATGTCTGTTGATGATGTCTGTTGTTGTTGAAAAGGGTTAAACATTTGATTGTAATATCCGCATACTTTCATGGATTAAACCAAACTTGGGCACAGGTGCAACATGCGGCCATCCCCATTTGTTGATATGGTCAGATGTCACATACCTTTGAGGTCAAGTCTATTCTTTTTTCCACCTAATCATGTGAGGATCAAGTTGTAAAATAGGCTGAAAAATGTAAAATGGACATCATGTGAAAAAGTTCATTGGAACCAAATTGGTTTCTGAGTTTACTTGCAAACCCTCATTGTTTATGAGCGTCAAAGGATCATATCAAGGTCAAAGGTGATGTTAAGCCTATCTTCACAAACCGCCGACGGCCCAGGCGACACAGCGGTCCGAGGACCGATGTATTTGTTTAGAGTAGGTGAAGGGAAAGTCCATCATGGAGACTAACCAGGTTTAATAACCCGGGTCTATATAGTCTCCCTATCAGAATCTACCAGCCCATGTGTCTGGGTAAACAGAAATGAAGTAGTTCTTGTCTTTCCCCCAATAGAGCTGTTACTCAGCTATTGAAACAGAATGTGCTCCCAGCCAGATTCGAACCGCACTTTAATGTTTACAATAAAAATATCCAAAAAATGACGTGAGAGAGGAGATAAACCACAATTCTTACCATTCATCATTCTCCCTATCCCCATTCAGATATGGCCAAGGGAATTTGATTCTTAGGTTTCCTGTTGGATCGCGCATCAGATTTGCTGTGGCATGACAAATATTTCATTATTTTGTGAAAAAAATGGTTTTCTTGAAAAACAATTTTTAGTTGAACCTCAAATATTCAAGCCACCCCTTCCCTACTCATTTTAAACAGTTAACTTGGGGCCAGGGGTCATAGTATACCATAAATAGTGCAATTTCCTCCGATGTGTTGTCCCACTTGTCACTGCCGGTGCAAAAGTGCTTGAATGATTTTTAAACTTTTGAAATGAATAAACCTGCAAAAAGTGCCAAGTATACCCTGTTTATTAATTAGAAAATTGGAAACTTATAATAAATATAAGGTTACATAGTGTATTCAAGAATCGCTTTAGATGTAATATGAAATGACAGGAAATAATGAATAATGAATCGCGTTGTCACCTTTAAAAATCTCCAACAGGAAACTAAGAATCAATTAAATTGCCTAATGCCTCACTGAACTGAACATAAAGAATGGTGTTTTGTTAAACTTTAAAGGCTCTTAATACTCTGATGTCTTGACAAGCTTACTGAAAATCATATATGAGGTTAATGCACTCAATTATATCAGAACCCAAATCCATGTGTTGCCCCTCTTGCGTTGGGAGGGAGGAACTGTAGAGAATAAAAGGGATTCAGTGCTTTACACAATGGAAGACTGTACATGTATGCCAGCCCGTATTCAGCATTTTTTGAAATCCGTGAAGAAATTGAATCGGAATTAGACTTTTATAATATATTTGCAATAGGTTTGTAGCCAGAGTTAGCTGTCACTTCATACGCCCATGTACAAAACGCTTTGTGCATCTTGCACCGTACATGACACAGATGCCAATCTGAGAAACCTGGGTCAGGGAAAGGTAAAGTTGCCAGTTATATTACACTTGGCTATGATTGTTTTGTCTGAATGTTTTTAAAAGAAGAGAGTGGGTTTGTTTCTCCCCCAGTCGGATGCTAAGAGGAGGGGTGAACTGCCGATTGCTGCACCAGTTGAAAAAGGTAAATTATAACGTAATGCAAGGTGTTGAGAGGTTAGTCTGCTCTGCTGCGGGTTTAGTAGGGGAGCTTAAAGGAGAGCGCAGAGGGGTATGATTTTGGCAAAGATGTTGTGACTCTAAACACAACATCTAGACCCACTGTGGAAGGGTCACACAAAGCACAGGGCAAACAGGGTATGGGCATAGCTCGATGTCGTTTCTCTAGTTGCAGCACTGTAGGTGAAGCGAAAGTGAAATGTTGTTGAATTATGACAAGTTGGAGAAAATTCTTTGTTGTTCTCTCTGCTCATGCGTGTTGCCAGCTTAATTTTCATGCCTCAAAAACTGTGTTCTTAGAAAATTTGGAGGAAGAAAAATTAACTTGCAAATTGATTTGACTATTACAATTACTAACCCTACATCCAAGTCAATTCTGCCCAGCCGCTCCTTGCGTACTGACTGCAAAGATGAGGATAACACAGCGATTGGTGTGAACTTCCATGAAATAGCCAGGATGCGCCAGGACCAGACGCATGCAACATTTGAAATTCGACCGTTTTCAAGAGATTCCATGTGAAACACCATGAGAAAGTCATCAATCAAAAAGTATTCAATTAGGAGATAATTAAATTTACAGCCAAAACTGATTAAAATGGTATAAAAAACACCAACATTACTGATAACTACCTTAATGTTATTAGTTGGTGAATATATTTTTGCCAAATACACATTTGATCATTATCATTAGGGCTTCCAGGTGCCATTTTTCGCCGAAGGTTATAGTAAGGGAATTGGCCCACCAATTTACACCCAATTGGCAACATAATTAGCGCCAGTATCTTAGTGGCGTGTTCATTCTTAATGATATATACAAATTAGTCGCCTAATGAGACCGACTGTATTACACTGATACCATTAGGTCCCGCCCTTTCTGCAAATTTTTGATGACGTTTAACCTAATACATTTATTCATAAAATGATGGAAAAAACTATTCAATGAGCTGTATGGGTAAGGTAAGAACGGAAATGATATTCTACCTGTGCAGACTATATGCGACGTAAGTTACTGAAACTTATGATAGAAACCTAAAATATAGTGATGAATATACACCGCAAGAGATAATTATGAAACAAATGAGATGGTTGTGAGTTTCTCAGAATGCGAAAGCACATACAACTTTGTCCATAGCCATGCATAACAGACGGTAAAACTAAGCTCCCTGTCCAACTGTGCTTGCGTGTTGCATAATTTAATTAATCACAGTTAGGATATACCGTGACGTATCTAAAAAAATCTGAAGTTCGGCCGAAGATAAGCGAGTTTCGGAAGTGACTAGCTGAAAAAAAAAAACAAGCTTTGACATGCGTCAGATTCTACAATCGCGTAGGCCTACAGCAATCTACGGCGTAAAGCCACATGACGTCAGTATGAATTCTAAATTTCATGTGTAATTACAGGATTAAGTGTAATAGCATGGCCTGTCCATTTTTCTGTGGTAGCGCCCCACTCCGTGCGAACCAATTTGGTGGTGTGTTCATGGTGCGTGTTCACTGTGCGTGTGCCCGGATCGTACACTTCGAACAAGAAAACGTGCAGTAATCACCACCGAAAAAGATCTCAATTTCCTCACCTTAGTGTGTATCCTGAGCCTATGCTTAAAACTTATATTGAATGATTGCACGATTAATAGTGATTTTCCAGAATCATTCGCCAATTGCGATCTATGGTTAATATTCATGAAAGGAATATAGTTGCAACGCTTACATATGGCCACGCATGAGATCTGATGGTGTACGACGTGATACGAAAAAAAAAACAAAAAAAAACACAAAAACAAAACCCCCAAGCCATTGCAGATATTGCGTGTGGCGCTATAAAATGTCATTGCGATTCATCTAATAGGGGGCTGCGCAGTAGGAATAGAAGAGTACCGGTATGTGCGGCCTTTAAAGGGCGGCGACATGTCGTCATTTTCATACAAAATATGCTATTGCAATAACAACACCATAGTTTCTTGTAATACAAGCAAGTGATTACCAAAATGTCGGCTATGATGAGCCTTTTTCAAATATATTTTGTACGGATCATATCACATCCGGTATGCTAATTAGCCGGAGGTTCAAAGGTCACGGCACCAAGAAAATCAGAAATTCAAATTATGACAATTTGCCCCCCCCCCCATTTATCTCAAAAATATAAATGTTTTGACATAGTTTGTTTCTTAAACAATTACTATGGACAGGATCCTGTGATCTGTGAGTAGCAGAGCGTTACCCCCAAAATTATATTCCATGTTTCGATGGCAACCATTCAAACTTCTCTCGCCATTTTGCTGCTGGTGGACATACAAAATCAATGCTATATTCTCAACTCACGTTATGAGGTCAAAACTAAAAGCGATTTCATCACGAACACGTACACTAACATGGCAGTGAGGCTTGCTACGATTTCTAGAGGAACGACCCTTTTTTTTCCCCTCCTGTCCATGTGATACTCAGCTGCGTTGTTTCGTTTTCCCTGTACTGTACAATACCATCGCTTCATTGCCTCTTCCCACTCTTCGTCAATAAGGTCCCCAACACGTTTTACAGAGATAAAGTGGCACGAGCGTTGGTGGGACGCGCCGGAACGTTTGCAACCCTCTCTTGCAAACAATGAGGCCCCAAAAAAACAAGTCCTCCCTCTCTGTTCCCTACTTGGTAGGCCCATTATAAATTGTGTCAGAGTTAGTGCGTTTTTAGGGGGGAGTCTCAGTGACTGGCTCCCGAACACTGGGCAACGGCGTCAGGGTATTGCACGGTTCCGCCTGGAGGAGACGGAGAAAGAAACACGAAGGTAGGGGGGGGAAGGCGTGTGAGGATGTGTTTGGGGGGAGGTGGGAAAGGAAGGGGGGGGGGGGGGGAGGGAATCATAGAGAAGGACGTTTGAGGGGGGGAGGTGTGGAGAGGGAGGGGGAGAACAACAAAGAAGGTTCGCTCAGACTTGCGCAATAAATTACAATAACCACAATTACTTGCGCGGCAACAGCAGGGAGCGGCGACTAGCTGAAGAAAACGCTGACTCAATCTGAGCTTATCCACTTTCCCCTTAGTTTTTTCCCCCGTTTTTATCCTTATTTTTCGCACTTTCCACCACTTGGTTTATGTCATCGAATTCGTGATTTATGGATAATTACTGTATTTGCTATGTAATACTTACCATAACAAACTCTGTAAAGTTTTTCTTTTTATGCCCCCCCCCTTTTCCTTCCCCCCCCTCCTTTTTTCCCCTCCTTTTTTTTTCTTCCTCTTCTTCCCCCCCCCCCCCCCCCTTTCCCCGCCCTCACTATATACAACACAATCATAATTCATTTTTTCGTAATCCCTCTTCAAGTATTACTGCTTCCTCTTGAAAAACAAGAAACACAAAGGTCAACATAGCTGCTTGAAAACCAAACAAAACTAAGATAATCGTATTTCTCTGTGCCCCGATGCGGTACACTTCGATCAACCATAACATTATGCACACCGATTGACGGAAAATTGGTTTTAGTTTCCATAAAGCGGCAACTAAAATGTATTAGGAAAGCCAAGCCCATTTTCACTGTAGCGTTATATTGCGCATACATTTTTAATTACATGTTGCATTTGCTTAGATGCTTGGTGATCTACTTTATTCTCTTACATGCCATGTGCAATATTTTGTGTTTTCATTCCAAATTTGGCTGTTTAATGTGGACCCCCATGGGAACTAAGTTATTTTATGACCTTCATGGCGTTATCCAGTGTGTGTGAAACATTTTATGTCTTGATTGTATAAATGACCACTATTCTATTAATTGTATTTATATTCATGTTTTTTTGATTTTACTATGTTATGTGCATTATTGTAATTTTAAAATGTTGTTTTACATGATAAAATCAATCAATACTACTAATCACAGTTTGTGATGAAAGAGCTAACGCTCAAATGAAGTCCTTCATATAGAAATCACATCTTATTGTTATTTAACGCTTCATGTTTGGAAACTAGTGAGATTACTACATTTTGATTAGAGCGCATAAGAAGAAAAGGATGATGTATGATCATTTTCATATTTGTATCTGATTAGTGAAGTTTTCTTTATTGTTCAGGCGATCAACACAGTTGTTGAATATATGAATGACGACAAGGCAAGTAAGACAGTAAAATAGATACCTTCTTCCGCCTTATTGCATCAACGTGTTATTATGTTATTATTTATGATTACTAGAATTAACTGATCACAAAGTCTGTGCACTCGCACAAAAAGTGCTTCGTTCAGACAGTACATTTGCGAGTTTGTCAGTTTCCTTATCTTTAAATTGCATAATCACCGAAACAAAAGCTTTGGATCTATAGCCCAACACTAACAAATGAGTGAAATTATTACTATAGGTGATCTTAAAAATATCTCCGAAACCAATGAACAATTGCTTCCAAGTAAAAGCACACCTCATATTTAAGTGATGAACAAACATCCTGCCAATTGTCATTGCTTCAGAGTTTAAGAACCTCAAAACTATGGTCCATATCATTATATCAATGCAGTCGTGATGTCAGCCCAGCTTTAATAATATGATAGCAGTGTTATTTAAGCAAAATCTCTGCACAAAATAACTGCACCAACATAGCTGACATCACTGCACAGATGATAGCGACTGGACCATAGGTTAAAATAATGTTTCAGATGAATCCTGAGGCGTTGTCTCTTTTAAAGACATTTCTGTTGGAAGTAGTTAGCTACCAGTTGATGCAGGGGGTTATACATCTTTGGTGTTTGAGCGCGAAATACTCATTTGAAATAATTGAAAGAATACACTTTTTCCCTGATAAATTTAAAGGGGGATGGTCCAATCTAAGTGTTATAAAGTTTTAATATTTGATAGAATTGGCATCCTTCCACCCAAAACCCCATCGGTAACGTTTCTGTGCCGATATTTCAATTTGTTTTTGATTGTGACAGCTATAAACATGATTTGTGAGCCACATAGAGATGGTGTAAACTAATATTCGCCTCATAACTACAAACCAAAATCCTTTAGCCCTAAGATTCACAGAGTAAGTTGAGAAACAGAGTAGCTTGCTTCTGATACCAAAATTCGACCATTTCCGCTAAAATATGGGGCTTCTGGGATCCGAAGGCTGCATTAAGCCCGACCGGCAATGGACTTTAAAAGAACAAAGTGATGCTATAATTTCTACAGATAATAAATACAAAAATAGGATTGAGCAAAATTCCGGCTTCTAACCCTCATTCAGATAAACTATTATCCCAATTTTTTTGATGCATGGCTGGGAATCATGGTGTTTTGAAGTCAATCCCACAATGCGCAGCAGTGATGGGGAAATATTTAACCTAAATATAGGTCATGTGTCCACAAAAATCCTGTTCTTAACACTTAAAAACACAAACCTCAACACGCAATTTAGCCAACAAAGCGTTAGTGCTTAGGGATTTTTAGCATGACCGTGAAATGCCTTGTGGTTGTAACACTTTTAGATCACTTTTTATCCCTATAGTACTGAAATGTGTTTAGTACAGTACAGTATAGGTGCACAGCAATGCATTATAGGGATTGATTTTCAAAATCCTCTAGCACCGACTGGAATTAACCATTTATAAAATCTGTCTGGAGGATAGGGGTGAGTGGATGGGAGTTTTTTTTCTTGTCATAATCAAAAATCTTTCAATTCTCTGCAACCAGAACATCGATGACAGATTTCATGAAATTTGGGCTGTGGGTATGATGACACAAGAATTACCTATGTTGGCAGTCATAATGAAATGCTTATAAATACCTCATTTGCCATATTGTAATCTGATGGATAATAGATAGATAGTTAGTTAATTAGCTTAAACAAACGTTTTAATCCGGTTTTGCTCCCGCTAAACGAGGGATGGCCGAGCCGAATACACATCAAACTGGACAGACCATGCCCACAATAGCCAAGGAGCCTTGTGCCTGGATGGATCGCCATTAACTATCCAGAGCTGATGCCCTTTCGTAGGAGATCTTTTTTCATTCTACCAGGGTAACACCCTCCTCATCAGATTTCCTTAGAAACCCAATGGTGGGTGACGCGTTTTTAGCCGCCGACAGCTCGGCCCTGCCGGGCAGGTAGTAAGGCATTAACCGGATACCAGTAGCAGAACCTCCAAAAAGAAACTGACGCCTAGACCAATAATGAGAAAAACCTTTCATAGATAGCGTAATGAATGATTTCATGAAAGCATTCTATTTGTAATGGCCAAATGAATATTATTATAGTATTTATTATATTTGATCGGATTGATAATTACTGTAATGACCATAGTATAGTCCCACCTGTTTTCAACCTGAATGAGCTGAATTTAGAGAGTGGGATATTAAATGGGCCTTCAGAGCTGAACTTAAACAGATATTTCATGTTGTGTCCAATGGGTGTGATCAACAAGACCTTGCTAAATGAACTGAAACATGACTTTTAATTAAAACATGAAGTAATGAACCTATTAATTTTGTATAACATTTTTAAGTGCCCAAGCTAATTAAAAAAAAACTCTGTTAGTGCCCAAGGAGGGAGTCATAGTGACGACCCAACCCAAGATAACCACTTTCCTGGGAGTTTTATCACTGAAACCACACAAGTAAAAATGGGTAACGGTAAGCCAACCAAATACCCATAATTAAAAAATTGAAAATCCGAACTTTGACCCTTTAACCTATGAGCCACAATAATTGATTTGTATTACTCTGGAATTGATCATCTAAACTAATATAGTACAATACAGTCAAATTCTATACCATCTTGCTACTTTTTATCAGAAAGCTTCAGATTCACCTTGGGTTTCTCCCATAGACTTACACAGTAAAGCACAGCATTATACAAATTTAAATTGAGGCCCTATAGCATAATTAAAAGGGTTATTTGTTTTAGTATTAATATATTAATATCTAAGCAAAAATCCAGATTTTTATTACTTTAATATTGAATTAGTAACAATATTTTGATTTTTCACTCCCATTAGTTGCACACCGCGAGGGGCGTTCCTAGCGACCCAACCTAATTTGCCTAATGAAGGCCGTGGGCAGAATTTTAATTTTATTTGCCCGTATCAGGAGACGTGCATCATAAATCAGACATTAGCAAAACGACTCATTGAAAAGAAAGAAAAATTCTTACGTAACGAGAAATCGCAAAAACAACAAAGTTGGCGTCCCATGGAAACCCCCACTCACTTGAGGACACTTAAGTGTAAAGAAAATCTATAGAAACACTGCCAAAACAGTAATGATGCGAACAAAAAATTGCCATGTATACCATTGCCTTTCCAGACCCCCCCCCACCCCAAAAAAAAATGGTAGCATTATAATAGGATTGTCAACTGAAACTGGTGGGTTGCGGATTATTACTAATCGAGCATCGCGGACTATACTCGAGTCAGTATGCGGGATTCATAGCAAAATGTGCAACCCATGCTCTAGACGTAATTAGCTGTAATTGTGTGAAATCTTTCTGTTCAATCTAAATTCTAATCAAAACATTCTCATTGGTGGTAGGTAGTAATGGGCCTTTAATTCCATTTAGTCGGAGACACAGTTTTGTCCCGTGACAACCACTGCTTGTGCATGTGAAGTCAAAACTGTTGGAGAAATTCCGTACTGTTTGTTTAGGTACTAATGAAGTATCGAATATTCATTAAATGTAAATTCTCCATACTTGAGAAGTTAATTTCAATAGAATACAGTCTTAAGGTTGCAACAAGATGGATTTGAGGGGGACCCAAATATTGTGCTCACAATTGCCGTAATTTCATAGATTAGACACTCATAGATTTCTTACCTGTATTTGGCTACAGAAAGAAATGTCTAAAAGAGAGAAAAAGAAAAAAGGTGATTTGGATTTGCTTATATTCAATATATAAAAACCTGGTCTGAATTTGTATTTGCTTTCCTTACAAATTAGAAGAAAATTCACAATTTTTGTACCACAAGAAACATTCTCAGCTTAATCTTCATGATGGGGATATTTTGATGGAAAGGTTTACATCAGGGCAAAAACAGTGACTTTCATTTTGAGGACACTGGATACAATGTATGTGAAATCTCTTGTTGCACCTTTATGCAAGATAGCTTGGTTAGAGTCAAAATGGTTTTTTGTAATAGGGATCAAATTTATATCGATCAGCGGGTTTCTCAAGTATATTAGTTCAAGCGGGCAATACCGATTTGGCAGGGGTCACACTAGGTTTTGAAAAACGTGCGTGTCTACTTGACGCAAATTTGTTTCCCTGCAGGTTGAAAAAGTGCGTCAACTTCCAATATATGCGTGCAAGTTTGAGCATGTGTGATTGGTGTAATACTTAAAGGTGCAACGATGAGATGGGGGGTTTTTTTCTTTTTTTGGGTTTTCAAAAACAGGTTGCCCCCTACAAATGTTGCAAAATCTGATTTTGCACACTGCTCGTTTGTTAAAGCTTTCTATCAAAAAGTATCCCCATCTAAAGGTTAAGCACTGAAAAGTTGTTTCATTTGGCCTACTTAAATTGTGAACTAATTTCGTTTATAGGAGCAAATATGGAATTCACGCCTAGGTGTTATATTGAAATTAAGCAATACAAAATCAGGTGTTTTTTCATTTATAAATTATTTCTGTAACCAAATAAAAGGTTAGGGATCTATTAAGTGCCGAATCTATATGAAATCACTACATATCACCGGAAAATATGGATGACTTGAAATCTCTTGTTGCACCTTTACATGATGTAACAATCCATACACATCAATTCCAAAACCTTTCGCACTGAGGAAATTGAAAGTAATTACCATGAGACCTTTAACTCCAAAGAAACTCGAGGCTATCTTGATTGTTAGAATATCCCTTTGGCCCGAAGGGAGAGAGTTGCGGTTAGCTGAACTTAAATAAAAGATCGTCAATAAGTCAATTTTAATACCTTTATTATTTCACGCATTTACCTACATGTATTTCAATAGTAACAGTAATAATATTTGTTGGTGAAATGATACAATATTGTGACAGTGCCAGAGAAAAACTCTGCTGATTTGTCTAGTTTAAGTGGCTATATTTGAGTACACTAGTAAGACGCAAACTTTTACTATATCTAGACCAAAGTTGAGGTCCACTGGAAAAGTCTGCGTAATAGACGACAAAAACGCCAATAATGATGCCAAACCTGCGATTTTTATCTATCCCTGTTATTCTGGTACCATTAGAAAGCTGTATTTTTAGTATTCGTCGCCCCAAAATATTTTGAGCTGACTTTTCCAATTATGATGAACAGGCTAAAATATGCGTTGTTTTGGTACTGGAAAAACAGTATAGTACAAGTCTATTATTGGCAATTGTATAAACACAATTGACAAAGAACATTTAACACTAGGGTGTTATAAGGTCTTGAACACTACCATTCAGGGGCGCACAGGGGGTCGTAGGTGGGTGGGGGGGTGCGCCCTGAGGATTATTTTTCAAATTTTAGAAAACACGGGTTTGCGTGTAGTGTAGAGAGTGGAAGAAGATGCATGAAGGGAGCTGGAGGGATGTGGACACAGGAGGCAAAGTTTATTGCTTTGTTGTGATGAGGTGAGAGTCAGTGAAGGGGTTCACATACCTAGGGGATAAGGTTAAGTGGGGGTGGATAGGATGTGAGGTGGCTGTGACAGCGCCGAGAGTGATGGTTATGGCGTGGGAGCTGAAGTTTAGGGAAATGTGGGGAGTTGTTGCACAGGAAAATAGAGATACTGTGAAGATGAAAGGAATGGTGATTACGCAGAGTGCGTGAGATCGGTGAGTGTTATGAGTAAGACGTGGTGTCATGAAGCTGCCCACAAAATGAAGTATGGTGATTTGAGACGGGACAGAGGAGAGCAATGAATGAGAGCCGCGTGTGTGTGAGTTGATGGACAGGATGAAGAATGAGGACTTGATGACGATGGTGGTTTGGAAGAGGCGGTGGACCGATTGGCGAGGCGAATAGTGTTAGTTGGTATAGGCATGTGTGGGGAAGGGACGGCATGTGTTTGTGTAAGAAGGGCTTTTTTTAAGTTCGAGGTGGGCGGTTGAGGAGGAGAGGGGAAGTCAAAGAGACATAGAAGAAAACCCGTGGAGGAGGAGTAGGAGGTTGGGTGGAGGGGATGCATTGAATAGGTGAGGTGGAAGGGAGGAGTCAGGGCGGTTGCCTGCAAATGTGAGGTGAATACGGCCACCCCCACCACCTTGATGGGGATAAAAAAACCGGATTATTGAAAACTTTGTTTAGTAGTAGAGTAGGGGGTTTTGCGCAAAAATTAGGGGGTTTTAACCAAAATGAGTTCATGTGTACTGTTTCGCCCCCTTATGATGTTTGCCCTCCTATGATTTTACCCTGGGCACGTCCTGCTCCCATAGTGTTATAAGGGAGGGGGAAACCTCTGAAACCACTTTGCGTGGAAGTTTTTAATTTAAAAACTTGGTCACTTGATGGGGTAATCAGCAACAACCAAAACAGGGGAAAAAAAAAAAAAAAAAGAAAATTGGTTGTATTGATTCAAAATGGCAGTCCAAAATCCTGATTTTTACAAGGCGCACCCAATTCTCGCAAAATGAAAAAAAAAAAAAAAAAACACACTTTCCCGAAGGAATTGTTTTCAATGGATAAAAATTTGGCTCATAATAGGAGAACCTACATACATTGCTTAAGTAAAAATTTTAAAAAGTTCATCCAGAAAGTAGCCCTACTTAGGATTTTGAAACCAGGGACTTTGGTCCAAAAGTCAAGCGCTCAAGCAATAGGAACCACAGTAGAGAGTGGTGTGGTCTAGTGGTTAGAGAGTTGCCTCTGGACCCAGTGGTCCCTGGTTCAAAATCTAAGTAGGGCTACGTGCTGGATTTATTCTAGTATCATTCTGGATTTAATTGTAGAGGAGCTATGATTAAACTCAGAATTGCTAATCTCTTTTTCATGGTCATTTGTAATGGCCCACGGTTGATCCCCAATTTTACACCCACACTATGTATGGAACGGAGCTGACGTTGGTAAAGTACACATTGTGCATTTTATGAATGTTTTATGCAAATGACCCTCCGAGAGTATCGTGACAAAACAGCTGGTTGACCATTTAAGCGGACGACGCGAGTAAGAGAACATTTTCAATTTGGACACTACTCCGGGCCACGTTATTTTGCAGCAGCTATGTGTTATCTGATCTTTGTTCTTGATGTAATCCACAGGTTAGGCAGTCAGGTCAATAAATGATGTGAAGATAAATATTAATATTATTTAATTATTTTTAAAAATTTCTGTTTTCCATTGAACAAAAAGTAATTTAACAGCATTTGACTCATGAGGTTACTTTTAAAGTTTTAAATTCAACCATGGAAAGAGAAAGACCACGGCACAGTTTCGGAAATTTCAATACACGTTTACTGTGACAAAAAACAATTAACTTATGTTTGAGTATTAGTTTTAATTCCTGAAAGGAAAATTTTAATGCAAATGATCTAAAGAAAATGGTACGCCCGCCAGGCAGAGTGACCATATCTCTGTCAGTGGCATTTTTTGGGCCAGACTCCCCATATATAATGCTGTGTGGGGGGTTCGCCACTCCTAACGACACGTGAGTCTGTGTTACATTCTCAGCAGATGCCGGACCATTTATACTCTGGGTCAGGGTGGAGAGGGCAAAAAGCGATGGTAAAGTGCCTTGCCAAGTGCACAAAACACATTGGCGACAGCGGGCTCGAACCCACAACCTTATGCTTAGGATTATGAGGCGGAGTGCTGATCCAACTGACCACATGTGCCCTTAATTTTTAATGATCTTGCCCTCAGTAAAAAATAAAGCTGTAAGTTCCAGTACTGCTGCTTTAACTAATATCCAACTTTTACAGAAACGTGGAAACCTGTGGTTTTTAAGTTCTTGTACGCTTTCGGCATAATTGCATGGCTGCTGCAATTAGAGAAGAGGGATATACAAAAAAAAAACCTATTCAAATATGGCGGTTTTTTGAACCTAGCGGCATATTTCAAAGGGAATTTGGCTATACAAACTGATTAATGTGGGGATTAAAAATATTAGGGGATGTGTCATTTTAACAACGTTTAGTTTTCGAATGACTTCATGACTGAATACAAGGTTGGAAAAATGATTACGAATGACTTACAGTGCAAGAATTGTCTTTTATGAGGTTGGAAAAATTGGAAGTCGGCATCAGTCTTGTTTTCGGGTACAGGTTGTTGTATACACGGATGTTTTTAACATGAAACGAAATAGTGTTCGTGTACACGGATAGAAAAATTAAACGGTAAACTCCCAGCTTATTCATGGACAAGAAATTTATCATGATGAAGCCTGTAAAATTCTGATCTCAAGTCACCCGAATAAGTGTTTCACTTCAAAGATGTAACAGTCCGGAGATTTCGGAATTTTGTCCAAAATTAAAAAAAATCCGGAAATGCAAAAAAAAAAAAGTGATCAAAGTGGTTGTCATTGAAAAGTAAAACTGCACAAAAACCCAAGCTATTCAAGACCCAATTAATTTTGTACCTAAAATTATGTATATGTTCCCGAACTTCACCGGATGCTACGCTAAATTTGACCTTCCCGTCGCCGTTCAAATTTTAGCAATTTCAGGGGAAATGGGACATTACTCTGGTAAATCTCTGGTTGCAGTGTGCATATCTACAGTAGTTAGTGTATCGTATGGACAGGAGGAGAGCAGAGTAAAGAGAAAACAGTAATTTTGGCCAGTTCAGGTTTTGTCTGTGTTGAGCATATACTACCCCTACAGAAGAACACAGATCTACAGTTTTGGACGATTTGAGTTGATGCAGAAAGTGATTATGGAATTCTTTTGAATTACGCGAAACAGTTTCGTGTAGAAAACTTGCAAAGCTGAAAAACCATTATCAACAAAAATGCATAACCTGCAGAGTAACATCAAGTTTGGCCTGTATAAAGTTTAGAGAATAAAGTTATGATTGGGACGTAAGAAATTAGGTTAGGTTGAAGGTTACCTTAATAAATTCTGTTTAAAAGGAAAGTAACCCTAACTAGGACCGGGTCGTTTTGCAGGCCGACGGCCCCAATGCAACGACGGCAATCTTTTTTATTTTAATGGCTCCAGATGCAAAGAGAGCCAAAGTTTGCGTTCATTGCCATCTCGGCGTTTTTCCCGGCAGAGGAATAAGTAGCGTAAAAGTCAATAACGGCCAAGATCAACGAAAAACCTCGCGCCATTTACCGGAGACGGGCCCAAAGGCAACGAAAAACATCGCGTCATTTTCCCGGAGACGGCCAGATGCAACGAAAAACATAGCGCCATTTACCGGGAAAGACGTACCAGAAGAGCAAAAAAGAAAACATCGCGTGAAAATGCAATAAAAAACAGGGTAAATAAATAAATACATAATAAATAAATAAATAAAAGGATGCGTACCTGCACACTGTGATCTGCATGAAATTGTAGCTAAGTCGCCGTCGTGAGTGGCGCTTATTACGTAATCATGTCGTGCGTGGCGCTAGTGTTGTGCTACGTCATGCCTCGGTTTACGTCATGAATACGTTTATGCATAATTAACCCAATTAGATTATCGAAAATGGTGGCGCTATCACCATCGAAATCGAAATATTCTATGGGCATTTGACAGTGTCACCCCCTGATGAAAAGCATTGCGGCCTTCTGCGGGCAAACCGTCCGCAATGCCGTGAAAAGCATCGCACCATTTCCAGTCAATAATGCCCAGATGAAACGAAAAACATCGCGTCATTTTCCCGGAAGGACGGCCCAGATGCAACGAAAACATTCGCGTCATTTTCGGGAACGACGGCCGGTGCAACGAAAAACATTGCATCATTCTCCGGGAAGACGGCCCCCAGATGCAATGAGAGCCAAGGAGAGTCATTTGCGCAACCCAAAAATCGTTGTGACGGCACAGATGCAACGAAAAGCATTTTCCGACCGGTCACCACTTTTCGTTGCCTCTAATTTCCTCTCGGCCGCGTTAGGATTTGAAGGTGTGTGATTGGGAATTGGTTACCCTCTTCTGGAACAGTGAAACCGGCGATACCATATTTTTGCGTCAAAGAATTGGCCTCTTGGTCTTGTTCTTCCACTTGAATTCTAAAGAGAGGACCTCCTTATGCTTAAATACAACTTATACAGGCGCGAAAAAACACCAACCCCTGTTTACGGGTGAGGCGGACCTTCCTCATAGGTCGGTCGGGAGATTTTTTCCTTTTTTTCCTTTTTTCTTTTCTGGGGGTCAAAATTGGCTGAAATAGCCAAAAAATCGGAAAATCAGGAGAAAAAAATTAAAATTTTTATAAATTTTCTAAAAAATAGCAAAAAAAACTGATAAATTGGGCTAATTCTAAAACACAGGATGATTTTACATGACTTTTGGAAAAACTAAAAACAAAAAAAAAAAAATCTGAAAAACTGAAAAAAATCCGGTCGGTCGGGCCCATAAAACAGGGTACCCCCCCCCATCGTTAACAGTAATTTTCCCCACATTTTCATGAGGTTGGAAAGCGGGAAAATGGATGTAATGTTTGGCGTTCAGTTATTTGTTTTCCCTTCAGAATTAAAAAAAATGTAGAAAATGGCAAGAAAAGACAGGAAATGCATCTTTCAGGCTGATTCCAATATTATTATTATGAGCTTTTGAACCCTGAATTCTGCTTGCAATAACCAGTGGGCCATCGGGTCAGACAGGCTCCTTGGGGGGAAACAACAGAGGGAGGGGAGTAGGGGAAGCTGTCCCCCTGAGCTCTGGATGTTATTGTAGGCCATTTGCCAGATTGATTTTGTCTCCTGGAAACAAGAGATGGCTATGTAATTGGTATGAAGCTAAAGGGTTGTTTTAGTGAGCTAGATCAATTTAATTTCTTTAAATTAATTCAAAAAATAAAAAAAGTAAAATTTTGGAATTAAATATTTTTGGTATTGGTATGCCAGCTTTTGTCCACCAATCCCAGTCTGCTTGTAAGTGTACAGGCAAATGTGATGTTGGATCAGGAGTAGTGATATAATGATTTTTAATAGTGACTTATAAAAAAAATATGTCCTAGTGGCTATCAATGTTGGAAATTGATAAACACATTGAGAGTTTTCGGAAATTTATGTTGAAAATGCAAATGTTTAACGTGTTCTTAGATGTCCATTCAAAATTTTTGATGTAAATTTCTTTAAAACACTCGTTCTGTTTTTCGATTGTGCCAAGGTCGTTTCAAGTCTGGATAAATATGACTATTAAGGTGTGATTTGGGGAATTGGTACCCTCTTCTTGACAAGTTGAAACCGGCGATACCATTATTTTTGCGTCAAAGAACTTGGCCTCTGGTCTTGTTCTTCCACTTGAATTCATAAAGAGAGTACCTCCTTATGGCTTAAATACAACTTATAAGGCGACGAAAAAACACACACCCTGTTTTACGGGTGAGCGGACCTTCCTCAAGTAGGATCGGTCGGGAGATTTTTTCCTTTTTTTCCTTTTTCTTTTCTGGAGGTCAAAATTGGCTTGAAATAGCCAAAAAATCTGAAAAATCAGGAGAAAAAATTAAAATTTTTATAAATTTTCTTAAAAAAATAGCAAAAATTGATAAATTTGGGCTAAAAACAGGCTGATTTTATGATTTTTGGAAAAACTAAAAAAAGAAAATCTGCAAAACTGAAAAATCGGGTCAGTTGGACCCGTAAAACGTTTTTTTTTTTTTGTCGCCTAACAGTAATTTTCCCCAACATTTCATGAAGTGGAAAGAGGGAAAATGGATGTCATGTTTGGCAGTTATTTGTTTCCCTTCAGAATTAAAAAAAATGTAGAACATGTCAGAAAGACAGGCACATGCATCTTTCAGGCTGATGCACTGATTCTTGTATTATTGAGCTGTACCCTGAATTCTGCTTGCAATAACCAGTTGGGCCATCGGGTCAGACAGGCTCCTGGGGGAAACAACAGAGGGGAGGGGGAAGTAGGGGAAGATGTCCCCCTGAGCTCTGGGATAGTTATTGGTAGGCCATTTTGCCAGATTGATTTTGTCTCCCTGGAAACAAGAGATGGCTGTAATTGGTTATGAAGCCTAAAGGGTGTTTTTTAGTGATGCTAGATCAATTTAATTTTCTTTAAATTAATTGATTGCATTAGATTACATTTTGGAATTAAATATTTTTGGTAATTGGTATGCCAGCTTTTGTCCACCAATCCCAGTCTGCTTGTAAGTTGTACAGGCAAATGTAGATGTTGATCAGGCTTAAGTGATATAATGATTTTTTAAATAGTTGAATTATAAAAAAATATTTTCCTAGTGGGCTATCAATGTTGGAACATTGAAAACACATTGAGAGTTTTCGAAATTTGTTGAAAATGCAAATTGTTTCAACGTTGTTCTTAGATGTCCATTCAAAATTTTTGATGTAAATTTCTAAAAACACTCGTCCTGTTTTCGATGTGCCAATGTCGTTTCAACGTCTTTATAAATGACTATGCCTGCTGAGGCTGCTGGAATATTGGAGAAAAATGCGTTTTTTTGGAGCCATTTTAACCCCTGTTCTATACAACTTTTTAACAGTAGCTCTGATTGGCTCATTACATGGTTATAAATAATATGATGTAACCCCTGAGTAACAAGGTCGCTTGAAACTTTTTCTTACAAGTTCTCTGATAGGCTAATTACATCATAACATTATGGGGAAAAAACACTATCATCTGGTAGGTCCCCTAGGGTTAATAAGACTTTGCCTTTTTGAGTTCAATTTTTTTTTAGACAAAGCATGCCCCAGAGATAGAACATTTCAGTTTTGTTTTTAATACATGTTGATCCCAAAAAATATTTTGTTTTTTAAACTATTTATACAGTAAGACATGGTTTGCTAATAGTTTGTCTTTCCATTTGGTGTGATTTGATACATATTTGGGGAAATCCTTTTAAAAAATAATAACATAGAAATGGAAAAATTCATTTTATATTTTGGTCTGTGGACTACCTACTAGAAACAAGCTTGATTTTTGTTGCTCTTTTTTCTTTCCCTTTTAATGGTGTCATTGATACCAAATAGCACTTATTTTATGAACAAAGCTTGAAATGAATGAACCAGACTGTAGAAAGATTATAAAAAACAAAAATAAAGTCTGCCGTAGCTAACACAAGTGACTTTCTCATGCTAGACTGCTTGTTTTAATCCAAAGCTTTAAGGCGAATCAGACCATATAACAGATAAATAAATGAAAGGTACAGAAAGCCAGTATTCAAAAGCACCAGATATTGTCCAGCATTACGAGTTCATTACTCATGCATAAAAACCTCATCGCAAATCAACTACAATGCAATCTACATATAAAGCATGCAGAATTAATCTCAGGAAAAAAATCCCAGCCATGATACCATATCATGCTTTAATCATTTTTACCAGTGACCACCTTTTGTGTGCAAACAATGTGGATAGAATTACCCGGGGTACAATACTTTGTCGCCTGCTCCACACTTGACTTACTCAACCACCAGCCACTCTCAGCACATTGTCAATCAATGTGGCAACCCTGCCAGCCTAGCTCTTGTGACCTTTGACCCCACTATAGACTGCAGGGGATTCCATGTCTATGATTCACCGTGTACTCATACATGCACTGTGTGTGATGACGATGCTGATGATTCAACCAGCCAGCCGTGGAGCTTCACGCTAACTGGCTGGCTGTGAGCTACTCTATGCACTACTACTCCTCTCTCCGCATCATCATCATCATGTATTTCTCCTAGTTGTTGGAAGAGAGATGCAAAGACATCGACGTTGTATTGTTCACACGGCCGCGCACACACACACATGGGCTTATCCTGGGAAGCTGAGATGCGTTCATCTTCATCGTCGTCTATGAGGAAAAGCAGACTGCATCTTAATCTAAAGGTTTTTGCCGTTATTTTGTGTTGTCGCATCTTTTAATACTTCACTGTGTCCTTGTACGTGTTGTGAATTTTGCAGTTGGATATAAATTGTGTGCATTGTTTTAACACTGATTTTTTCCCCCTGTCATTTGGTAATCGGAAAAAAATAATACCCAATGTGACGGGGAGTGCAAGGCGTCTTTGTGCTATTGCTTCAAGCACCTCACCTCTTTGTCTGCACGTGTGCGTAAGTGTTACTTTGGAGGGTTACCATCAAGATTTGGCCCGGGTATGTATACATTAATGTATGTTACACAAGCTGACGCACCCACTGGGTCATCGTCCTTGGATATCCTAGGCCATTTTGACCCGTTAACAGATTTGGTGTCTGAGGCTGTGTCAGTGCAAGTGTTATCGCCTTGAGCAGTGGGCGGCTATTGTTGTGCGGAGGAAAAAATACAATCTTCTGCCTCCAATTAGGATTTTTTGTATTAATTAGGATTGCTTTTGGTTAATTGGAAAAGGGCATGCATGTTGGGTTCAACATACTAGGTCAGTTTGTTTTTAGTGCGTGACTTTGCTCCATATTTTGGGCAATTTATTTTTTGTACTATTTTTTCGGTTATTCAAGCTTGTAATATTATTATACTAATCTTGATATTTTTAAAATAATTGAATAAAAACCTAGTTGGTGACCATAAGAATTTAAACAAACCAGTTTAATACTTCAGCTATTATTAGCTTATAAGAAAATGTGATCTCATTTTATTGATGTAAAATAAATATGTTGAATAATTTTATTTTCTGTTCTAAAAAAAATCTCACAATTTTGTTTTCTTTAACTAGTTAAAACAATGTTGCTCCACAAAGCAGTTTGTTAATTTCAAATACGGTAGCATTTACCCAGCAAAATATTATTTTTCAGCTTGAAAAAAAATTACAAAGAAAAACACACTTGGCTAACTCCCATGTGCCTGCGGGACAAATTTAAGCAGACCTTTTAGTTTTTCAAAAGCCTGCGAAAAAAATGCGCATGGAACATCCCCAAAGTACACTCCAAAGCAAAGATAACATGTCATAGTTTCATTAACAAACACAAATTGAAAAAAACCAAATGTTCTATTTGCCTCTATGGTTTGCACTTTGAATCCTGAGCGTGACTGACGGGACACAAAAGTACCATCACTTTTTTTGAAAAGTTAGATTCTTATAAAACTAGTTTGTTTTCATTGAGATTTATTTGTCAAAACAAATTTTTTTTGTTGATATGCTGTAGCTTGATACATACACAATTAGTAACCTTATATCAATAGATAAAAACCTAGAATTGCAAAACTGGGCCTATCAAAATTGTGACTGACGGGACGTGAATGACGGGCCATTTTGAATATTTTCTACATTGTTCTTTACCAGCAATGCTGCATTGCTCAAATGTACTTTTTTTGGGGTTTATTTTTTGCCACAAAAACTTAAAATAATATCAAAACATTGTCAGATATGACATTAACCATCGCGTTGAGACTCTCATGTGAAGGGAGTCCAACTCAAATTAGATACACCGACCCCGGTACCGATTAAATGAATCGAATTCAAGATTTTAAACCAGATTTGACTGCCATGGAAATTTAAATGTCAAAATGAGCATTAAAAAATACTTTTGTTGCCAGATTTTGGTCATATCTGAATCTGAAGTAAAAACTAGCATTTTTAACTTGAAAATTAAAAAAAATTTCCCCATTTGAATGTACAAAAAAGCGCCAAAATCAAAATTATAGGGCTGGAGAACAACATATTTTGTAATTTTTTGTACTTTTTTCATGAAATGGATATGCAAAGTTATTTATCCTCTTGAGGAATGTTCTTTCTTTGTTTCCTACAGGGGAAATAACGTTCTTTAAAAATATCATTCATAGCCAAAAGATTAGGGATGATATTTGCATGGTGACTGACGGGACAGAGTGCCAAAACGTGACTGACGGGAACACATTTTTGAGATGGAATATTCTTAACTTAAGATCAGGTAACAAAATTTTTTTGTGGTTTTTTATATCGAGGCCAGTTTGGATAGAAGATAGAATAAACTTAGAATGAGGAAATATACCTATTACTAAAAAAATAACCAACTTTTTAATGTTTTTGTGTGACTGAAGGGACATTTCAAAACCCATAAAGTACCTGAACCTACAGTATCCCTTAATGATATTATAACTGGGTTTAAATTTTACTTGGATTGTGCATAGGTTACAAAGCTGATATTAAACACAAATAAATATCTTTGGTGATTGTGTCACTATTAACACATGGGATCAGATTGTTATTACTGCCAATTTGGGCTACTCACACTGGTTCCATTCCTCAACTTCAAATCATTATAAATAATCAATTAAAGAACACAAAAGCGAAAGCGGTTTCCGACTTGCTATGTAGTCTATACTTTACAGGAAGCCACTAATTTTTGAGCTCAGTAAACTTTTAATTTTCTGCGATGCAACATTTTTCATGGAATTAGCCACTTATTGTTATTATTTCTTACTTTTTACCTTACGGCTTTTGCTTCTAGACCAAATAAAAACTGAAGATTTATATCTTCGCATTTTTAATTGTGCTGGGTGGTATTTTTAAGAATAAGCCCCTTTTTAGGACCGTTGCAAGGGTGGGAGACGGTGAGTTGCCATTTTCCCCTTTCTGGCTGGCATTTTACAGTCCGAAATCAACTCCCTCCCAGCAAGAAACGACAGTTCGGGTTCTTGAACGGCACGCTATGATGCTATATTGGGCTTTATTGAAAGACTAAAAATTAAAAGCACACTCACACTTTAATATTCAATTATACTAAACCCTTTTTAACGCCACTATCAGTGATTCATCACCAAAGAATAAAAATATTTGAATTTGGGCCAATCCAAACTAACCTTGTGTGTGACGGTACGGAATTTTGACCTTCTTATACGTAATACATGTTTTACTAGTTACTTTAAAATGGACCAAAAAGTGCTTTCATACTAATTGAGTGACCACAATTCTACAATATGTACTGCAAAAAAAGGATCATGTACTTTGTGTATTGCCATGGTAACACAAAACGGGTTCGTGAGACGGGACGTAATGAAGGTAGTCCGTCCCGTCACGCTACCTGTTTTGTGTACCATAGCAACATCTTGAAGACAAACTACTTTATTTTGTGATGCCTGTTTGTATTTGTGGCTACTTGATTGTATCAGTTGAACATGAATTCCTGCGAAACAGAGGAAACAAACACAGATGCTTGAAAGTCTAAAAAAAATTCCGTCCCGTCATGGGGTGACCAGATTTTTTGGATTTTGCCCATTGGTAGGAAAAGCTTAAAAATTAAGGTTAAAAAAAAATTTCTGTAAATTTGCATAAGTTATTTTCTAGAACTGAAAATTGACAGGAAGAAAAACACATTCAAAGATATAATCGCCATTCAATTACGTGTTGTAGTAATGTCCGTACAAGACAGTAATGACTGAAATATCCGATTTTTGTGCTTTATTAGGCTCAGGTTGGCCGTTTAAATCACGTTATTTAATCAGTGATTAAATCGCATTTACATCAATGATTTTTTTTTTTAAAAATCACTTATTAAATCACTTTTATGTAACAACAAATAATTGACAAAATACTTTGTTAAAGACAATTTTTAAAATACTTTAAAATCAACTAACTTTTATAAAATAAAGATTTACAAAAACCCCCTTTAAGGCATTCAGATAACCTCTACATGGTTAGCAATGAACCCCCCAATTTCTAGTTTTAAAATAATCATGATTGAAACCTTGATGTTGTTATCTAAATTAAAGTTTCTTTTAGTTTTCTTTTTTGTACTCGATTCAAAGTTCTTGTACGAATACTAGTGAACCATATTTACAGTATTACAGTACCAGATTTTTGCCCTAATAAATGGCCCCAGACATTTCATTAGCGTTCACTATTGACCTTTTTTAAAAGTTGTATTAATCTTGAGAACAAAAATTCCTCAAATACTGCACACAAACTCATGTAAAAGCCAACAGCCGTTGATGTAACATTTATCATCCCAATTACTGCCTGACAGTGTTTTTAGCAAGTATGTTTATTTGGATTTCCAATGTTATAGGTGTCAGTTTGATGGGAACTTTTCCAATGCGACTGCACTGGGGATTTTTCCGTGAGAATGCTTGGCAATATAAACTGGGACTTCCCTGGTGGAATTTCCAATTGCTGACTGCCACTGGGGGTTTTCCTGTGAGAATCTTGAAATATAAACTGGGACTTCTCCGAGGGAAGTTCTTATGTTGAACTGGGATTTTAATGTTAGAGTGTCTAATATCCAATATTTTATTGGGGATTTCTTTGAGAAAAAATCAGAGATATACAGCATGATTTTTGAAAGAATGTCATTTTTTGTCCGAATCAATTATTTGTGAATTGGGCATATTCCCCAATACTGTCCACACCATCTTCAGTCTGTTTACATGTTAATTTATTAGACGAGTGTTATTAGGGAAGTATATTACTGAAAAAATTCGGGTTAATTTCCAGGTTTGAAAGACTTCTGGATATTCCATATTATGAAACCTTACAAAAACAAAATCCGATTTAAATCAAAAAATCTGATTTAAATCAAAAATCCGATTTTTTTGATTTTTTTTAAAACAAAAAATCGCCACCCCCTGATTAGCTGCTTTTGTCCTATCTTTGTCTGGTATGATACCTATTTCTGAGTTACATACATGTAGCATTTTTTTCAGTAGAAAATCTGATTTTTGATGATCTTTTTGATTTTCTGATTGAGCAAATCCACTGATAGGCCTTTAATCGAAACGGCTCCAAGTGACATTTATCCTTTGTGTTCAATTCACAAAGGCTGGTATTCTCAAAAGGGCGCGCACCTTTAACCCCCTTGGCACTACTACCTATAATACAGTCTCTCTGAATGGCTTCATTGCATGAGATAGTCCTCTGAGGGAACCAAGCGCTAATTAATTACACTTTCAGAGAACATTTGAAAGATAACATATGTAGGACCAACCCTGGTTTAAACCTGTTTTAAAGTTAAACTTTCATTTGAGATTCATACCCCAGGCAAGTTTTTTCAGTTGGTGTGTCAGTGAAATTGGGAGTGAATAAAAAAGAGGGGAAAGAGCTTTTGTCACTGGTCTATAAATCAAATCAAATTTATCTAATGGAAATCCACAGTTGGCATTTTGAAATGGAGGCTTGAGGTCATAGGTCATTTTGGAGCCAATGAGGTCAATTGCGGTGAAAGATCGTAATTCAAGAATCTCATTTGATTTTTTTCTTCTGCCAGGCAGAAGATAATCCTGAATGACCAAACCCTAATGCAGTGGTGACTAGTTCTTAATTGTGTGTATACATCCAATCCATTGTTTACACTTCTCAGCTGTTACTGATACTGGCTCCTGAGTTCAAGAGGAAGATTCTCATATTTCCTTATGCTTGGCATGGTCAGTGATATACATTTAACCCTACTTTGCACCATAGGATTAGTGACATTCCCTTGCTTGCACTAAATGAGACTAGTCCTAACTAAAGGTTAGCCTATGAACAGTTTTTATGATGGTTGGGTCAGATGCAAAAATTTGCTTGACAAATTACAACGTTAGAAGACTCTATTAGCCAATTTTATCCAAAATTAATACTCCAATGTTAGTAAATATACAATTGTGGGTAACAGAAATTACTTGTTTGTAGTATATTTTAAACACGGATAGCATGGAACATTTCATAAGCAGGATAATTTCATGTGTGGAAAACAGGCACAACTTTTGTACAGCATGTATGAGCAGATATTACTACACAATAGTGACTTTGGCCTTTGCACTGGATATAGAAGTTCCTTTAAAAAGGAAGTATGGTAACTGAGCTTGTGTTCCATGCAATGCGATTTCTTCTTCAACATAATACCAGGTATTTATCAGAAAAAAAGATTAGTAACCATGGAAACTGAATGTACTTTTGTTGCACATAAAGGTTGATCAATTTGATGATTGATTGCCTGCCACAGTTAATTACAATATAGTGTTACAAACTCATTTGTTGTTTCATTTCACAAAGTGTGACACTAAAATGCAAGAGATTGTCCGTAAGGGACTAGTCTTGTATAAATGTGTGGTTTATTAAGTGGTAGCAAAGGACAGGAAATCAAGTTCTGGTGGGTCGTACTTCATTGGAAGACGGGGTCGACCACTAGTCTTTCGAACATGATTTGTGTGGGATGCATTGAATGTAGCGTTGTGTAAAAGAGGTTTGAAAAGGCTAGAGGTATGCCAGAGTAGTGCAGACATCTGCCGATGAAGTATGGACCCACCTTTAATTGGCAGCACCAATTCTTGTGGTTCAGCAACTAAAACGTTACACAAAAATTCCAGTTTTGTTGACATTAACCTAATGCCCCCAACGGTTCTAGCCAATCTCCCGGGAGGAGTGAAGGAATAAAGGAAGAGGGAAAGGAGGAAGAAAGTGGAAAATTCAGGTTAGTCTTGAACAAGGGCCCAGTGATGGGGATAGCACGCTTACAACGGTGTCCGCTGGCCCCCCGGCCAGCCACTTGGGAGGATGGATCCTATGTACAAAAAGTTAACTCTTTATGTTCTTCAGTCATTGTAGGTCTTCCAAATTGCACCCCTAGGGTATCTCAAAGAGACTAGGGGTGAAACTTTGGAACTATCGCAAGATGTGGTTTAAAGGTATCTGCGGGTTTATGTGTGGATATAATTATGACATTATCTGGTTCTGTTGTTTATCAACAGATTTAGATTGACTGGCATAATTGGCCAATAATGGTGGGGGGGGATGGCTTTTGGTCATAATCAGCAGACGCATGTTCAACGCTAGTCTTTTCGAACATTTGCACGACGGAGGCACGAGACATACAGTGCGTAAAAAAGCATGTTCGAAAGGCTAGTGGGAAGACGTCTGCTAAAGGACCAAAAACCACAAATTAATTAAAAAGGTACCTGAGATACCGGATTTATTGGATTTGAAGAAAGTTGCATAGCACATATAATTTTGCACCAAAATCTCGAAACGAACTTTTTTCGGCCTGAAATATATTCATCACTCTGAAGAATTAATAGTGGGTCTTTTTGATTGCATTGGGTCTTTAGTTCAAATGTACCTACCGGCAAAGAACCAAGGGAAGTTCACGTTTTAAGTAATATGCAAATTTTGTTGAATTATGAAAAGAAAAGACGGAGGGTTAAAAAGGTTTAAGACTGTTCTCACATTTTCCCTGTTAAAATTTGACCACGGGGTACAATACTTATTTTGACCCACCAAAAACATCATGCTTCAGAAACTAACCCTAGAACAAACAATCCTCACCAAAATCTCAAGCACTGAGTGAGAAAAATGCATAAGTCCAGAAGTAGACGAGACGTCATCAAAACCAAGATGCATATGGGCAACTAAATCGTGGCCGGCACCGACACCGTCGTAGCGTGGAATTCCCGGTCGTGGGACTGGGGCCCGGGGGCCTGGGTTCGAAGTCCCACCCGAAATTTGCGACTGTTATTCTTCACCTCTTCCCTCATGCTCAGTCCCTCCCGGGAGGCTAGGTTAGACACATAAGTATTCTTTATTCTGAGAAAAATACAGACATGATTAACTGCTTAGACCCATAATTTTGGGTTCTGCAAGCAGCAGAAAAGAGGTGTACGTAGCATTAGTTGATAGGCAGATTCGTTTCTTTGCATTACAAAAATAAGATTTCCAACTATGTACATTATTTAGAACACTGGGATTCATTGCCTTTTAACTATGGTCGTATGCTTGAAAGATTAGGTGGATTATGGCTAAAGGGTCATGGACAGATTTGTGGGAAAATTGAAGGGGGGGGGGGGAATTTTTTGATTTTTTATATTTGATTTTGCAATTTTCCTTTTCCAAAAATGTGTTATTTCCGGGAGGTATATTAGAGTCCCCACCCTAACGAAAATGGTTTAAATCCCATAGACTTACAGGGACGTGATTTTGGCAAATGAAGAAACACACTCGAGACCACACTAAACAAAACTGTCAAACCTGATAAAGGTCTTTTGTCTGAAGTTGTAGAGATCTATAAAATTGGTTTTTCATGTATGGTTTAAAATGTTTTGTATTGCAGAACAAAGTTTCAATTGCTTAGGTGCCAACCAAGACAAAATTTAGTCTGTTTGTGTGGAATGTTGATGACAGTTTGGCAATAAAAAAATGGCAGACCCTTTTCAAATACTAAGACCGCCAAGGTTAATAAACTCCTAAAAAGAAACTGCACTTCACATATCAACAAATACTTGGGTGTCATATGAAAGGATCAAATTTAGAAAATCATTAGATTTGCCGATAAGGGAAGTCCCACTAAAACCCTGCCCATTACTACTGGAAACCCATGAGAGTTGAAAAATAAATGCTGATCCAGAAGACACAAGCATGACTAATAAAAAACAAAAAAAAATGGAAGAAACCGTGATCTGCCATGGGCCATGATCAAATAGATTTCCTGCACATGTTAAAATAACTAGTGGTGTGATCATTTTTGGAGGTGATTATTTGTAAGGTGAGATGGCAAAGCAAAAAGTCAAGCTATTAAATGGTCTTGCAATTACTCCCATTACCCGGAAAGTGTCTGCAAATAAGCTTGAATTGAAAGTAGATGGACCAGTAAGAAAACCATAATTGCTTGTATAAATTTTCCTGATGAGATCACTTGGGAAAATAAAGCACTTTGATTGGTTACTTTTCTAGATTAATTACGACTTACGACTACACCTCGCACATATGCTTCCACTCTGTTGGTCACTTCAGCCCAATGATAGAGCTTGAATGTTTGGAATTATCATGATGGCTCACTGGATTAATGAGGTTTTTGGGACCACATTACACCAGCATTAGTTAATTAGCAGGATAAAACATGCCTAGTGCCGATGATGTGTGACCAAGACGAGGCAGAGATGACATTAATATCATCACACATGTATATTGGGCATTGCCTGATACTTTTAGCCCCCAAGTGGATTGGTCAGGCTTAGTACTTTTTTACAGTGTGAACCGGGGTGACGGAGCAGATATCAATAGTGGGCTGAGATTGACAAAATATTATTTATAGCTGACAAATGCCTTGTTCATCACATCCTCCTCTTAGTGCGTGTTTCTATGAGCCTAAGGGCCATGCCACCCGGTATTTACGCACCATTATTTCTGAATTTCATGGCCGTTTTTGCCGTCACACGGCTTGTTTTTCTACTGAGGGTAAAAAGCCATGTCATCACTCATGTGCGGTATTTTCGTCATTGAAGGCCATTTTATCAAGGTGACGTCAGGATGCTTTGGGTCACGTGCAATGAATTGTGGGTTGATCGGCGGTGCGTAAACAAACCAAGATTGTACCAAAGTACGGAACGAAGAACCATTGCTGTAGAAGTGTGTAGTTCTGAACGCCAAAACCTTTTTGACTACCGAACAAAAATAACAAAGGCCTATAAAAGAGGCGAAAGAAAGCAAAATTAATATTAAAAAGGCTAATTGTTGAAACATGTGTACATTGAGCATGCAAGCTTGTTGTATCGGGAGCAGACCGTTGACCCACAACGTCTCCAAATTTCGGTTTGCCGACAAATGTGTGCGCGGCATGTTTTACTGCAGTTGTGGTCCGGTATTTTTAGATCATGGAGCACGTGGGCTGGTCCCAAATGCGGAAGACGTTGACAAAATTTTTTTTGACCCATCATGAGAGGTATTTTCGGTATTTACCGCAAACCACTGTTCAGTAGAAACATGCAATTTGTGACTCGGGGACTACTACTTTGCCCATGTCTTTATCCTGCATCCAAGATTGAATTGGTATCTCTGCATAGCACATCAGAGTAGGTTAGTGATCAGCTACCTCTATACTTGGATGTGAAGTCTCCATGGGAGAAAAGTGTGTATAAGAATCCTTGGATGCAAAAGTAATGACTAGCAAAACTGTGCTTCCCTCTGTGCTACAATTAGATAAGAGATATGTACACCAGGCAAGTTGGATGTTTGGTGAGGATGATTCCTCCAGGATTTTTTTAATCACTTAAGTGACCGGAGGAAGATTTTAATGTGGGCCGCCAGCTATAAGTGGCAGGACCAGCTTAGCAATCCGTTGTCGGTGTATGTGTGTGTGTTTGGGTGGTGTGTTTGTGTCAGCAAATGTGTATGTTTGTTTTTAAATTGAGTCCCAATTGAAAAATTAACTTCTGATTTTGAACAAAAATTCTGTCATAGGTGCACAATGGGATCCCTCATATGTTGATGAGGTCAAAGGTCATGTTGAAAGGTCAAAGGTCATGTGAGGGTCAAGTTGAAAAATGGGCTAAAAAGTAAAATTTATCGTAATTGGTGGAAAACTTGAATTCAATTGGAACCAAAGCTTTGGTCATATGGTGCACCATGGCGACCCTCATATGTTGGATGAGATCAAAGGTCAGTGCCAGGGTCAAAGGTCAGGGGCGGGCCCACAGCTTATATTCTTTGAATATAGGCGGCGCTGGCGAAAGCTGAGAAACCGCGAAATTCTAGTTTAGGGATAGGAATTTCTCTCAAAGTTTTGGATCGGTTGTAGACCACCTACCGAGAACGTTGGAAGGTTTATTGGAAAAACAGGTGCAGGAAAACCACAAACGCTTGTTTTGAAATTTGACTGCTAGGTCATAATCGTTCGCAATAGGAAAACCATGCTTGTCTTTGCGTGCACGACAGAAAAACTAAATAATCATGTGATTACATAAAGATGGCGTATTCGGCTATTCACTCATGGTTGATCTAATACATTGGTAAGCATTGCCAAATAGTATAACAACCTAGGTTCTGTTGAGAAAAATTGGGGGCGGCTTCTTCTGGAAATCTCCTCATGTCTCTTTAATGATGAGTAGCCTGGGGGTGTAAATCCATTTCAACAGTCTTGGAGCTCCTTCCTTGTTCTGAATTATAAAAAGACGGTAAGATGCTATTCCACAGGCCAGAAGAAGACAATCTTAATTTGCTCTGGT
>JAMKCH010034355.1:0-28357 GCA_023653785.1 Ophioderma brevispina
CATCATTCTAGCCCATATGGTGTTTTGGAATCATCCCATGATGCATAAGCACTTTCCTATGACCGTACATTAATGTCCTAAACACATGTCTTGTACTTAGGGATCAAAGTTTCCAAAATTTTAAGAGCCACAAGACATTTTTCATATCATGCAAAAATTCCCTAGTACTAACGCTTTGTAGCTAAAATGAGCACATTAAATAAAGGGTTTTTTTCTGAGTAAGAATAGGAGTTGTATAATGTTATCACAGGACCTATTGAGGAAATTTTCCCAAAACTGTGCATTGTGGGATTGACTCAAAACAGACCCTCTGATTCTAAGCATGTTTCGAAGTGATCTGAAAACTATGACCCAAATATGACCCTCTAGATCCCACCTCTACTACAAATCACATAACCATGACTTTTTATCCCTTTAGTTTAGTTTACCTGACCGTCTTTTCTATGTTGGGCCATAATCAGTGATAATCAACCCCGAGTAATCAACCGCGTGGCAATTCATTCTTTCCACAAGAATTTGTACCACCGGAAGCCCGTCGCCCAACAAATTATAACACGCGCTGTGCTAGTTACACAGATGCATTGCATCAAGAAGATGGCATCGGTCCCATGGGAATGATCTGTGTGCAAAATGCAGCTAGAATAATTTCAATATGGCTCTAGTTTATTCTTTTGTATTTAGACCAACAAATGGTTTTTTACGAAGTGTGTTCGTAAGCATTTTTTAGTAGGACAAATATTTTCATATATTCGTCCAATAATTAACCTTCTTCCTGTGCAGAAGCGCAGTATTGTGTGTCTGTTGCAACGGCAACGCCGACGGTCCCGGTTCTGACTTAGGCCTTAATTTAATTTTCAGTAGACTTCCTGCTAACGGTATATTATCAGGAAGCAGCCCATGGAAGATGGCGCAATAAAACAAGCAGGGCCATTCCCTGCCATTTTCAGCAAGGTGTTGGTTCTTGCTTCACAATGGCCACATAATGTGACACATGTGTGCCCTCACTTCAAGAATTGTTTAAATGTCCATGAGAACATGCTTTAAACATACGTATAATAATACCACCAAAAATGGTTTCATTCATATTATGTATTGGTATCAGGTAAAATCTGCCTGAAGCAGTAATTGAGAAACCGTATATTTGATAAACATTGGGCATTAATAGCATGTGTTTTGGACAGGCTTTTCAAAGGAAATTCCAAATGAAAGTGATTTATCGCGCTGGCAAGCCGTGACCGCAGAGGGACGTCCGAGTAACAAATACGCGGTACGCGTCATGATCGTCATCGTGGAACGGACGTTCGCGTGTCCCAGTTTTCTTGCATACGTACCCAGTTGACTTCTCAGTGATATTGCGTCGTACGTGTTGTATCATCATATGGCATAATTTTTCTTGATTTGATCCTTAAAATTACGATTATAATGTGTCTGGTATTGTCGACGCTGCACCAGCGGTGACCTTACCGACAAGGAGAATCAGAACAAATAGCTTTATTCAAGTTCCCAGAAAAGAAACCGCCCAGGAAGATAATCGTGGAGTGTGACGATGTGTGCGTTAGCCCACGTGTGAGCTTTGTTTACAACTTGTTATTCTTGACGTTCATTCAACTGGGGTCAAATCCAACTCCCGCATCTTGGATACGTGTTCGCGAAAACATGATAAGGCCCCTGCCAGTTTGGGATATTTATCCTTGAAATTTAACACTTTCCCGATGTTCACTTTAAAATCTGTGGTTCGATATGATCGGATACTGTTTGAGGTATCTAAAATGTACGAAATTAGGAAATGTCTACTCAGCCATTTCCATGGACCTTTAAACACTTTGGCTTAGGCTTATTCCTTAACGGGGCATTTCGTGATCCCACAGGCCTCATCCCCCCCCCCCCTACTTACCTAAAAGTTGAGATTTTTATAATCTAGTCCATGCAATTGTGTACCTAATCTACGTGCAATTTGGATCGATCTGTAAGAAGAAATTCGCAATTTTGTATATTACAGCACAGTGGCACTATGGGACCGTGGGAAACGAAGCAATTGCCTCTTACACAAAACCGCAAGATCGAATAAACTCAATTTTGTGAATAAGCTTTTCTCAAGTATATCCTATTGAACAATTAATAAAATAAGTGGTGCTGGAATCAACGAAATGCCAGTTTTAATTAGACTAAGTTGATATTTTTTGCAATCATGGTTTGTAACAGCTGTTAAACATTATGCCTCACCTGAAATGATTAGCCTAATAGGCCAACACAGGAAAAATCTGCCTCAAACTACCTTCAACCGGGGAAACTGCGCTCAAAACTGTGGAATTTGCCCTTTCTGACAGTGACCCAATGTTACAACCCAGTGCCAACTCGTATGTTGCACGCAGAAATGAATACTGCATTCTTTCCCAAATTTCGATATGCCTGTTGGCCAAGGTCTCTAATAAAATCAATGAAAGTTAATTATTGTTCCTGCTATCCTCCCCTCCCATGTTCCCATTTCCTAGCTGGTCAAATCATCATTAATTTTGTAAGTTTTCATTATGAAATAATGTGAATGTAAAATGTGAATGTGTCAGATGTTTATTTTTATTCTCTAGCATAATTTAAAAAATTAAAAAAAGAAAAAACCTACATTCAGATTTTTTTTTTTTTTGGGGGGGGGGACTTCTACTTAAATAGTTTCTTAATTTGGTTTATTCTCTGTTTGTTACCAGCCCCTGTTACTATTGCCATGGGCCAGGTGTGGTAGTAATTTCTATGTTGTGATCATTCAAGGTTTTCCTTTTGCATACTTGATATTAGCCTTTTACCTGGTGTAACAGGCTTTTTTTTTTTCAGGGGGGAAAAGGGGGACACATACCTTTTCAGGGGTAAGGATAAAATTTGTTAGTATAGTATACCTCTGTTGTGTTCACTTAAATTGGCACATGTACAGAAAATCAACTTAATGTTTCAATGTGGCAAGGGTTGGGGAAGCTCAGGGTTGGCCTTTATGCCGGCAAAAACGGTTTTTGCCATAAACGTTTAAACCTGGTTTACACCGGCATAAACTGGTTAAAACCGGCCAAAACTAGGATTTTTGAGGTCGCCATGCAAATCATTTTAGTGTCGTCATATACTAAATTAAGTCCTCTTTAAATACACTATCAGTGACTTATTCGAAAGAGTCAAAATCTTTAATTTTTGCATGAATACAATAAAAGTGAAGGCTAAGCTGTGGAATTCCTCATATGTTAGTTTTTCCAACTGAAAAATTTTACAGAAAAGGAAGAAACAGCAAGTGGTCAATGGATCTCCATAAACCATAATCAATTACATTTGTAGTAGTGTCCGAACGGACATTAATGACTGAAATTTCCGATTTTGTCCTTAATAAGTTGCTTCTGGTCCTATCATTTGCTGTGCGTGGTCAAACATTAAAAAAATCTGTTTTTTGATGATTTTTTTTGATTTTTTTCATGTTATTGCAAATTCACTGATAGTGCCTTTAACTTAAGATGGTCAACGAACCTTGTCAATTGTTTTTATTTTGTTTCAATACAAAGAAGACACAAAAAGAGGGATAAACATTGTGAAAAAAAATAAAAGGAAAGGTGCACTGTAACCACATTTTTCAACTTTCCAGAGATCTGCTGCAGAACTCAAAATACCAGCTACCCATTAAACTTCACTCTAAATGTGAGTACTTGCTCTTGCGTCCTTTTTTTTTTTCAAATGAGGAAAAAAAATAAAAAATTATTTAGTTTTTAAATATATTTACGCTTCAGATCAATTTTTAAGCTAAGTTGAATTTTCAGTTGCCATTTTCGCAATATTTTCACTAAGGTTGATTATGATTAAAGTATGGTACTTTAGATCAAAAACTGATTGTACAGGTGCAAAATAAGATTTTTAAAGGGCAGCCAATTTTCAATGCAATTTTAAATTGTGTTACATTGTAAGGCATCAAAGGCCAATTACATGTTAATGAAAAGGGCCAAGAATGGCAAATGGCTTAGGGCCATCAGGCAACTGTAGGGGCACCGCAGGCAATTGCCTTCGGTGCCTTCGGTTATTTTGCCCCTGTGTATGTTATCATATGTAATAAAAAAGCCAGGAAGTTTGTTTTTTTTAACGTACTTTCACCCCTTTTGCTCTGTAATTGTTTCTGATTCCACAGAGTTAAAGTGAAAGGAGATTTTTTTTGAGGATAAGAATTTCTCAAAATTGCACAGGATTGATGTAGACCACCTCATGTACCCAAAACGTTCCAAATTTTAGTGGACAAAAATGTACAAAAGAAACAGCAAACCTTGTTTTGACACTTCCTTGACTCTGCGTAGTGTCCCATAAACCACCGGTTGTTGACTTTATGTCGTGCATGACAGAACGTATTAAATAATATATTATACATAAAGGACGGTGTATTCGGCTATTCACTTCTAGGTGTGATATAATACTTGGAAAGCATTCCAAATATGCAAAAACAACCTGGGTCAAAAAAAATTGGGGCGCTGCTTTCTGGACATCTCCTCATGTCTCTTTAACATGTAATAGACATTTGAATTTAACCAACAATTAAAAATATTGAAAATTTCAAAAAGCATTTGAACAAAATTGAGGTTTTTGCCAGTTTTGCCAAAATAGGTGGCATAAAACTTGCGGTTTAAACCGGTTTAAACCAGGTTTACACCGGCGGTTTAAACCGCCTTGTTTTTACCCGGCCACCCCTGGGGAAGCTTCCCCCTTTCCCCCCTTCTGGGGACCCACTGCGTTTACAACCAGCAACGGCTTAGCTTTAGTGGGGGTCATTATTCTGATTTCATCATAACTCTTCAAATGCCCGTGGGCAGATAGAGTTTCAGGAATTGATCAAAGTTTTGAGCAAATTTATGCAAAGCATGCCTGTAAAAGGCTCTTCAAATGGGTTAATCCATGAAACCTAATGGATTTGAAACACAAATTTTGCTTTTTAAAGGTTACTATATGCCTCTATACTCAGATCATCAACCTATAACTTAGAATAACAGTGGTTAGAAAATTTGGCAAGTATGAGAAGGATAAGGACCTAGCCCTAAAGTCATTCGACACGAAATCGAACGCGACCGAATGGGGCATGGCGGCAGCATCGAGAGCGAAGGCTCGAGGCGGCCTGCACTGACCCATACGGTCAGGCAATTACCCTGTCGAATGCACTGCGCGTGGTCCTTATCCTCATAGTACGTTGAGAAAACAAGTATCAAATCATTACATTAACTATTAATCATTACGTAATTTGTCTACAATTTTGCGTAGTTTGTAAATAAGTTAAAACCACTTCTAGAACTCCAACATGTCCAAAGTTTACTCTATAAATATGCCAAAAAGACCTTGACAAGGCATGGGTGGGAGGTGTGTGTGGGGGAAAAGGACCGGGAGTGCGAGAAAAAGCAACCGCGAAAAAAAAAAAGAAACGCTGAGAGGGGCTAAGCTCTGGCGCGCCCCTCCCTAGCAGTTTCAAAACAACCCAGTAGTGATAAAACGCGTCAAGGTGAAAGTTGAAAAAAAGACAACTTGCGGCACGGCCCCCTTCGGTTGTGCAACAAACCCAGCAGTGACAAGGGGGGCAGAGCTATGCAGATACGGGGGCTGCGACCAATTCCAACGCCCACTGATTAGATGTTAAAGACCAAACGCAGACATGCGTGTACAAAACATGACCGGTTTCTTTTCGGCATGGAAAACGATTTTAATTTGTGAATTTTTGGGTTCTTGAGTATCCTTAAATCAGCATGGCCCTACCTATTTATAAGCACATGATATATCCCCGGTGCAGTGAGTTCAGACAAGACGCAGCTTGTACGCACGCGTCAGTCTGCCATCTTTGTGCGCGAGTGTAAAAACCCGTCGATTTAAGCCAGCGCGTGCGGTTTTTACTGGTGCTCCCCCAAATCGCGCCTGACGTCACTGCACAGAGGTAGGAGTGGATCTAGCAAGCTAACGTATTCTGAAAGGCTTTCTATTTACACAAATTATAACATACTGCATTTTAAATATTTTTTAAGATCAATAGTAAATGTCACGTATCATCCTTTGAGAGTACAAAAAGCTTGTTCTCATTACTTAAGATGTACTCGTTTCGGAAAGAAACAGTACAAAACACATCATTTGGGCATGGGTCTGCGCATGGTGAAAATCAACTAATAGTTTATAAGAGAAACCAATATTTTTGTCAACACAATTTAAGTTAGGAGACTGGACCCCATCGATTGTAGAGGGTTATATACGATGCAGACATGTTCCTTGAATATTGAGCAGTAAGTCGATATATCATATTTGACGGTAATTTTCTCTATAGCTAATAAAGTGTGCCTTGTGAGTGACCGCCGTGCATTATCTGATGACTCGTGCATTATCTGAGACCCGTGCATTATCTGACAGATCCCAGTGCATTCGTAAAAATAATGCACGCTGAAACAATCGATAACCCACCCGAAAGTCAATCTGTTGATACCCTGGTTCAATCTTGTGCTACACTAATTTGTACTTTGTTTTTTCCCGGAACCATTTTTAGCAATGGGAACCCTGTCATTCTTATTCCAGAAAAGAAGAAGAGGAAGACACCATATAAATTAGACATCGCAAAACCTTGGTAAGATATGATAGAATGATGATAATGATGAGGACGTTAACTACAATATGAATAATTGTTGATGATGATGATGACATGAGGATGAAATGATGATAATGTTAGGGTAAACTTTCCCATGTTCGTGAGGGTTTAATGAGTTTGTACAAACATAAAGTGTGGCAAAACTTTTTGTGCTTTAATTAGAACAATCCCGAACGGTTACCACATTACAATGCCTTAACACACATATTGTTATAGCCTGATTTTTTTATTCCTGTCAGTAAAAACATATTGTCCGATTGTACGAACTCATTTGGAGGGATTGTGTAGATTAAAAAAAAAAAAAACTATTAACATCTGAAATGCTCACTTTGTTCAGCAATGAAGATGCTTTCAACCCATTTTACATGACTTTTTTGTAGCGAATATGTAAAGGCTTCGATACCAGATTCCCTTGGAATAGATCGTCGAGGTCTGATACACGCTACTCGATTTCCTTTTTTCCTTTGTTTGGTGTCCCCATCAAAAACGGATAAAGTGTCGTGAACATCGAGGCTGGGTGAAGATGAGGATTACGCCACGTAAATATTGTAGTTTGTTATGAGTAACCACCATTCAAAAATACTTAAATGATTGGAGCAAGCTGTCAAATATTATATACTTAAATGATTGGAGCAAGCTGTCAAATATTATTTCTGGAACAAGACAAATAAATGTAAACGTGTAGATTCCTTAGTGACGTAAAAGAACTTTGGTGAGTAATAATTACTTATTCGCATCATTTTCTTATGTTGAATGCTTCAGAGTTTGTTCAAATTTGGTGTTTGGAAGTTATTCAGTGCATTTGCTTTGTAATATTTTCTTCGTGAGAAAAAGGACATTTTTTAATTATGGCCTTAATCTTATTCCGGTATCGTGAAATTGAATTTCTATTGTACTGATTGGGTAAAGCATACAACCTTTCAGAACAAATGGAATCGTCGACACGCCCCAAAAACTTTTAATGAACTGACAGGAATAAAAAATCCTACTATAGGTGAAATTTACCTTCATCATCATAATAGTAATGCTGATGATAAAAATAAGTATTGCTAATAATTTAATTCATAATTAATGAAACTGAATCATTATAACAACAAAACTGTATAACAATGGGTTGACATTGGGAACATAATTTTGCCCTAATATATAAATTTACATACATAACATACACCCTCTTTGTCATACGGCCAGTTATGTCAGATGTCATGAAAATGGGGTAAAATCATCTAGGGGTCATTTGGGATCATTGTTTCATAAATTGATGGTGCTTTGGTTACAGAAAAATATGCATTTTCACAAAGTTGCACATGATAATCTGGTATGTGGGCTTTTGTAGGATGTCCTACAGTTTTGAGCTATAGGTCGGGATTCTCAACTATATTTACCCATGTGTCAAAGAGCATCAAATACTTTTAAAAAATAATCATTTATCTAAATTGGGTACCTTCTCCTCTGACCAACAGTGTTCCTCTGACCTAAGTGCAAAGATCTTTGGAGAATTTCTCCTTTTAATAGGTCAAAAAGGGTTATTATATGATTTTTATTTGTAGGCCTAATTAGTTCAGTATATTTTCAGTTCAAAATGTTTGACTTTATTCGTACTGTTTATCTCTGCAGCTTCAAGAGAGAAGAGGGCATGTGCATGAAGCTGAAAAACTTTTGCATCATGCCCTGGATAAGGCATTCGAGGAGAAAAATGAACAGGCAGTAACATACATCTATGATCAGGTGAGAGACTGTGGAAATAGACTCAATGGCTGGTATTCTCAAAGGGAGCCTAACTTTAGATCTTGGTTTAAACCAAAGTTATAGTCCTTCACAGATGGAAATTTTTCCCCCAATATACGAGCAAAGAAAGTGGTTGCGAAGGCTATGAAAGAGGAGGCAGCTAGAGAAGGGGCTGAGTGAGTTGAGAGAGAATCCAAACAAGGTGTATAAGATAGTGAAGGCAATGAAAACGGATGGAAGAGATGTTGAAGGGGGAAGATGTATGAGGGGAAGTGATGGAAAGTTGAATTTTAGTGAGAAAGATAGAGGTAGAGTCTGGAAAGAGCATATGGAGAGAATCATGAATGAGGAGCATGAGTGGGATCAGAAGGTGGAGGCTGATGCGGTGGAAGGGCTAGTTAAGAGGGTCAGTCGGGAAGAAGTGGTGAAGGCAATAAGAGAAATGAAAAAAGGAAAGGCAGCTGAACCCTCAGAGGTGAGTGCTGAGATGATAGTGCGAGTGGAGAGATAGGGATTGGTGTGATGATGGAGTTGTGTCAGAGAGTGTTAGATGGAGGCGCATGCTGGGAGGCTTGGGCAGTGAGTGTGGTGGTTCCAATTTTTAAGGGAAAGGGGATGCATGAGTTGTGGCGCATATGAGGGTGTGAAGTCCCGTTGGAGCATGCAATTGAAAATTGTGGAGCGGGTTTCTTAAGGAATAGGATTCGGAAGATGTGGAAAGTGGATGGATGCAAATTTGGGTGTGAGGCCAGGGAAGGGAAACGATAGATGCAGTGTTTATTTTAAAGGAGCTGCAAGAGGAATATCGAGCTAAGGGAGAAGTTTTATATGTGTTTTGTAGACTTGGAGAAAGCATTTGGATAGGGTCCCGCGGAGGTGATGATGGGCGATGAGGAAGAGAGAGATACCAGAAGTAGTTGGTTAGAAGCAGTGATGATTTTGAATGATGGAGCCAAACCAGGTTAAAATGGGGTCTGATTTGTCCATGACTTTTTGAGGTGAAGTGGGTGTATTTGCTTCAAGTTTCTGTTTTTTGGCCCATGATTTTTGCAATTGTGAATTGATGTATTCCAGAGAGTTCAAAAGAAGGTTTGTTGATTTAGATTTTTGTACACGGATGACCTTGGTTTTACTTGACGAGACGTTGGAGGGACTCTGAGGGGAGATTTTTTAAATGGAAGAAGGGCCCACCCCCCCCCCCCCCTTTGAGAGTAAGGTTCTGAAGGAAACCTTGGGAAGACAAAATGCGTGGGGTGGGAGAGGGGTGAGAGGGAGGTGGTCTCGACTAAGGTAACCATGTGGTGTGTGGGAAAGAGAGTACAGCAAATTCTGGGTGGGTGGAATTGGGAAATGGATCCATGGGAAATGCACAAAGGTGAAGAGAGTGACCCCTTTTCGGCAAGAGAATTTTGTGTGCAGAAGATGTGGAGAAGGAGCCTGGGAGGGATTGGTGGAATAGGATAAAGTTTTGTGTGATGAGGTGTGAGTCCAGGAAGTAGTTCACCATACCTAGGGGATAAGGTTTTTAAAAAAAAGTGGGGTGGTGGATGCGAGTGGCTGTGACAGCTTAGAGTTAGGTCATGGATTGGTTGAGTTTTAGGAATGAGGAGTTGTTGCAATGGAAAATATATCCTTTGATACGAAAGTAATGTGTATAAGAGTTTTTTTGTAAGATCTTAATGTAGTGAGACGTGGTTCTGAGCGAAAATGAGATGGGGATTCCGGGGAGGACAGAGAGAGCAATTATGATAAGAGCGATGTGTTTTGTGAAGTTGATGGACAGGATGAAGACTGAGGATTTGATGCATATGTTGGGTTTGGCAGGGCGTGGACCTTTGGCGAAGGCGAATAGTGTATGTTAGTTTGCTGGTAGGGGCATGTGTTTGAGGACGTGATACACGGCATGAGTTTAGAAGGGCTTTTTGAGTTCGAGATGGGAGATTTGAGTAGGAGGGGACGTCCAAAACAGACATGGAAGAAGCAAGTGGAGGAGGAGAGTAGAGGGTTGGGTTTGAGGATGAGAAAGGATGCATTGAATCGTGTGAGTGAAGGAAGAGTAAGTGCGGTTTCTGCGAATGTGAGGTGAATCCGGTAACCCCCGCCACCCGTTTGAGTTGGTAAAACCGGATTATTTAACAACTTTGGTGTTATTTATTTAGTAGTATATACTCTTAAAGGTAATGTATGGTGGGCCTCTAAAATGAGAATAAAAGTCAGGGTTTTTATTTGTAAAGCATAGGATTTTTTATGGGATCACTGACCTGTTGATTGGTGTGAAATTTCCCCAAACGGGTGCATTGTGGATTCACTCAATACTCGCTCTGAAAGATTGGCTTACATTTAGTGGTCCTCTTTACTTGTTATTCTAATTTACAAATCTCATGCCATAGTTGAGTTTCTGTCAACCTTGGCGATTTGATTGGAATTGTAAGAGATTGCTTTTTGTCCTGTAGTTTTAACCATTGTAAGCTCAGGATTTTTCTTCTGTTCTATCTCAGGATTTTTTCTTTTCCTTCTCTGTTCTTTTTTCTTTTTCTTCTTTTTTTTCTCTTAAAGGTGGTTGACCCGATCGACATTCGACAACCTCGTCCCCCCACTTAACCCATTAAAATTGAGAATTTTTGGTATTAGAGGAAGTCCTATTGCTATCATTATGGGGGCACATGAAATTTTATGGCCCATCAAAATGTTTTTTTTTTGACTTTATGAACAAACCCCTCTCAAAATTGGTCATCAATAATTTAGTAACGATTCCTGTCATATGGGCCTAATTTAATACCTTTTTTGCTTCTCCGTATCCAACGGCTGGACCGATTTTCATCCAAAAATTTGTAATCGGCTGTTTTTCTGAATCTTCCATGCGTGAGATAAAATGCGTGAAAAATCGGACATGATCGGGTCACCTACCTTTAAAAGTCAAATTTACAAGGATTGAAAATTGGTTCATCAAATATTTTCCCACATTCCCCTTTCATTGTTAGATGGCCAACAAATGTTTTGATGAGGCAAGAAGCAAGTTAGAGCAGGCGGAGTTGTCCTTCAAGAAACACTCAGAAGAACTTTACCTCGGGCACAGAGGAAGAATGATCCAGCAGCAGTGAAATATCAACCTCAAATGGCACAATTTTATATTCCTGCTACAAGAGGTCCATATGGCATTTTTAAGGCTTTCTTATCTGCCGTACTCCTGTAGGCCATCAAAGCAATTCTGTTTGGGTGTTGCCTTTCAAGCCAGTTGAATGGAATAACGTTGTTTTGATCATTCTCAACAGACCAAACAGACCAATCATTGACATTTTTGGGTCTGGGGTGGCATAGGGGCCCAAGGCAGGGAACGGGAAACGTAATTTTGTTTTCAAAAACTTTAAAAATGTTTTTTGAAAGCAAATTACCTCACAGGATAATTTGAAGTTTTCTGTGCTACAAAAGTGTTTTAAAAAGTGATATTTTTACCACTAATGGGGTTAACGGTATAACTTTTTTTTAAACCAGGACTGGGTCAAATGGGGATCTGGCAAATTTGGCACATATGGATTACTTCTTTCCACTCATTCCCTCTTCATAGATATCATCTTTTTAATGTTCCCATATCCTGCGAAGGTGTTGAAGGCAGGGCCGGGCCGTAGCCAGGGGGGTGCGGGGGGTGCGACCGCCCCCCCAAAAGACAAAGGTCCGCTTTTATGATGTTGAAGGTCCCCCTTGCCATGTTTTAAGGTCCATGTTGTCAATTAAAAGTTTTGTCTTAGGGTTTTGGTGCATGGTATATGAATGACCCTAAGCGCTGTTAACCACGCATTAATGAAATTGGTCGTTGTTAACTAGCTGTTTGTTTCTCAACGCTGCCGAAATTTTTTTTCTTCTCCTCACCACTGTGCTAATATTGATGGTTACCCATAATTTGGGTGGTTGTGTTTATAATCTTTGGCTGACATGGACCTTGAGGGCTCAAATAAATTCTGTGACGACATGAGAAAAATACGGCCTTCATCTTTTTCATCTGATATGAAAAATCGATACTACTTCTCCGCGTAAATCAGGGGGTCCAAAGACAATCGGAACAACGCACCTTAGTAATCTTGCTAAGGGACCAACAACCATTTTGGTCATGGTAATGGGGGCCCGAACTCGCAATCTCAACAGCCTAATGAATCTTGAGTCCTGCACTTTTCCACCTGGACCAAAAGCTCCAGAAATATTTCTCACCCATAGAAACTTTCCCACAATTTCTTATTTATTTTCTTTATTTTCAAGGACCAAAGATTTCCCTCCAAAATTTCCTCCCGGGAATTTGGTTCCTGCATTCCCCACTTTTTTCCAATCCTGTTTGGCAGGAAAGTGCTTCCAGGGAAGATTTAAGGTGTATTTTTGGCGATTCCAGCACCTTCCTGTTTTATTCAAGTTCACTAGATATCCTTTGAGAAGAAGCTATTCCCCCAAAATTTTGATTTGATTCCGATCTTGGCGGTTTTTGTGTTATGAGCATTTGCATGTTTTCCCATGGTCCCCATAGGCCCACCCGTTCTTTGTATTTCCTGTCCGTTTACCACGAAAATTTGTAAATTAATGAATTTCTTACAGATACGAACCGAATTTGCATGTAAGATTAGGTCCAATGGATTACTAAGGCTAAAACGGTTCAGGGAATATAAAATCTCAACTTTTATTTAGGTTCGTCGGGGGGACTAGGTTTTGGAATCACAAAATGGCCCCTTTAAACTTTTTCAACAATACTTAAAATAGTTGATTTTTTTTTTGTCACAGAGTTCCAGAAGCACCCGCATGGTTTCAGTGGTGTATAGATACAACGAAGCCAGAGTACAGCCAAAGAACAGTTTTTCAATTAGCAACAGATGTAGAAGATGACAAAGACTTGAAGGCCCTCCTAGGCATGTGTCTTGAGGGTTATGCCAGGTTCTTCCTCAGGTATAAGAAATATGATGATGCCGAAAAGTTGTATTTGAGGGCGCTTTCCATATGTGAGGGTGATCTGATGGCAAATGACCAGCCTCATCATGAGGTAGGCAAATTGTATTTTGAGAATAATGGTATCATATTTGTAGAGCCAGTACGGGGCGATGCTATTTCTGTGAGTGGAAGAGCGAGGCCATAGACCAAGTTTTTCCATGCAAAAAAAAATGACATCACTAGTCATGGACTTATCCAGGATGCATAAGATCCCAGCCCATGCAGTAGAGGATCCGGGGGGGGGAAACTACAAAAACTAAGGCCCCAGCGGGGTTCCAGGGCCTCTATCCCTGGTGGGGGTCTGGGGGAGAAATGTAAATTTCAGGCAAATTTGACATTATTTTGACCCATACTTGTGCAATCTGAAGCCTATACAGCTCTTTTTTAGACCCCTGGGGTGCGTGCACTCCCTCCACAACCCCCCCTCCCAAGTCACAAAAACACCTCTGTTGCTCCCAAAACTACAATCATATACATTGTCAATAGGCATGAGAAGAGAACCTCCATATAGTTCAACGTAGAAAGTGGGCATTACTAATCCGTGCATCTCCTTTTTGAAAGTCACAACCTCTTCTCTGTCCATGGGCATACTAAATGTCACATCTAGAACTCCAAGATGGGAATTTCCGTAACCTGACCCATCTGACACACTTTTTTCTGACACGCTTATGAATTTGGAAAACCTTAACAGATTAAACTTGTGCTTTATTCTGTGAAGGGTTTCCAAATTCATTAGTGTATCAGATGGGTCAGATTACAGAAACTCCCTTCCAAGAACTTTTCTTAAGCCCATGATATACTTCCAGCCGCAGCGAGCGATTTCTGCGCGTGAGCTTGTGTAACACTTGATCTTGGGTCAGAATCCGGTATTGCGCACACCAATCGCTTGCTGCGACTGGAAGTATATCATGGGCTTTAGATCATTATGCCTGCACAGGTATTTAGATCAGGTATGCAGAACATGTAGAATAGGATTCTGAAAACGAGTGAAGATGGTGTATTCTGTGTGTCGGTTGACTTTATCCCAGGCCAAAGACTAATACAGTTATTGAAACATGGGATCAAAGAAAGCTGTGGCACAAATTATCATCTTTCTTTTCATGTAAACTTTCAAATGCATCTCACAGTTTATTCCTGTTTTTTGTCTGACTCTTTTCTGTACTTGCAGAGTGTAATCATATTAATGACCTGGGAACTCTTATGACCTGCAAAGGTCCCCATGATAAAGCCAAATAGTAACCATCAACTGCCAAACTTGCTCCCGATGTGGGTACCCGGAATCCCTCCTACCATAATTTGCAATTGGCCTCTGTAGGGCCTCATCGGGGTACTTATATTTATATCATTATGCAGTTGTTGTCCCCTATGCCTAACACACAACATGCTAGCTCACAATGATGCATGATCTTATGTACCTAATGTGTATATAGTCGCTGTCATAATTTCTGAAACAAATGGCCGTGCATCTGTTGAATGTGCCTATTCAATTTCTATTGTCAAGCGCTTGTCCACAATTCTGGGTTTATGCACGTGTAGCCCCCAGATTTTTTGGTTTCAGAATTGCTGACTAACACTATAGCAAATATAAACTTTTCTGCCTGCCCATTTATATTTTGCTCCTTATGCATATAGAATGTATTTTAATTTTTTTTAAATTTGTTTGACTTAAATTCCAGTATATGCTCAATCAGAAAATTTCCAAAAACAAAAGCAAACATTACTGTGATATTTAATTATTTTTATCATTGCATTTTTTACTTTTCTTAAAACCTGCTTTCTTTCTCTCTTTATTTTCCTCTACAACATGTTATACTAAAGAATCGAAAGAGACCTGTTTCCGACAGGCTTTAAAGAACAGAACGTCACGAGGATGCTAGGAGTATACTCATCCATTAGAATAATTAGCTACTCACGGAAACGGATATACTGTTTACAAAAGAAATAGCTTACTCTTGAACTTTAAAGTTGCATTCATGGATTTCAGACCACCTTCTTGTTTTTATTCATTGATCAACTAATATCAATCTTGAAGAAAAGCTCATCTCAAAATTTGGGACGCTGATCCTGAATCTTGCAGTTTTTGTGTTATGAGCAATTGCTTGTTTTCCCACGGCCACCAAGGCTACTGTGCTGTATTTTTCTGTCCGTTTGCATACGAAATACAACATTGCAAATTTCTTCAGATCAACGGCTGAATTCTGCAACATACAATTGGCACACATGGATTACTAAGGCTTACCGGTTCAGATGATATAAAAATCTCTTCATTTTCTTTTTAGGTAAGTCGTGTGACAGGCTGTGGAAGGTTCAAATAATCAGGACCGTCTGGCCAGATTTTTCTTCTGCTAACTGATATTCAGAAAACTGCAACATTCTATGAAATATTAAGCTATGCAAGAATTAACTTTCAACATAACCTTTCACATTATCATTCTTTGCACTCCAAAGAAAATCATTCTTTTCTTGCGAAATAAATTACAGGCTATGAGTTGCAATTAAAATTTGGCAATTATTAGGTCCATCTCTCTACTTACAAACAATACTTCTTGAAGCTACTTGGGCCCTATTTCATAAGGTTAAGATTACTCAATGGTACAATTTTTTTATGTTTTTCTCCGTCGCATGGAGCATAATCACAAAAACATTTGATTACAGATTTTAAGTTAAATCGGTCCCAGCTTTTGGAAAGCAGCCGCAAAAATGTGTACTAATAGCCCATAGAATAGTGTGTGTTACTACTCTTAAATGTGGTTGAACACATTTGGCTACTTTTTTGTTCATACTATCCAAAGGATGTGTACTGAGGAAAAAATACAAACTTTCTTCTCAATTTTATGGAGTACAGTGTGGGAATAGGTTTATTGATCAGGGTCCACCCACCTTTTTTTTAGTGGATTTAAGAAAAGTTATTCTTTTCAGAGGTTATAATTTGTTTTCAGGAAGTCATTATGTGAAAAAATGTGAAAGATATTCTTGCATTGAATATTTACGAAGTTCAACTGCAGTTTGTTTTCAGTGAGTTGGTTTTTATGTTTCCCCTATTGGACAAAAAATGTTTTGAGTGCATTTAGTGACACTAAAAAAATGTTCCATGACAATGCCTAATTCACAATAGTTTTACCATCCAAATAACAGTTTCACAGATGATTCAAAGTAATTGATTTGTTCAGTGAAGTGGCATGAACATGCAGGCTTAGAAATATGGATATCAGTACGACGGTGCGGAAAGTGTGTAGTCCGTGTCACAGACTCCGAAACATCTATCTAAATTAGTACTGTACTTGCGGCGAGAGTTAACATTATCAGTCCCCTCATAGCGAATGCATGCAAATGAAACTAAATCTCAATTGCCCCTCCTCCCGAAAACGAAGGGGTTCTATGGAATTTTGGCAATCAGAAGAGGGTCCGTTGCTAGTTTTGTTTTAAATATGTACCGTAATTTGGGGTCTGAACCTATAGAACCTATCGAGAAAAATGAACGTTTTGTCGGGTACTTCGTGCCTCGCAAACACGGAAAAGTCACACGCAGTCGCTACGGGCCACATCCCTTTTTCCCCACAATGCATTCGGTATTATTCCCAGTCTTGAGAATTTTCAAACGGTAGTTTCAATTCACGTTTTCATTTTAGAAACAAGCTATACGTACTTACCGTACCGCCGTAGATATTCAGCAGATCTTTTCATACAAGCTGAACCTGCAAAGTCTGCATTTTAATATCAAGACTCCATATCCTTCTGACACGTTATACAGAACAAGTTTACAACCCCTGGCACTATTTAGTCTGCCTATTTACCGCTATTTATTGTCATCTAAGCACCATTTTGATTTGGTACTTGGAAGGTAATATCAATGTAATGAGCAAATCGGGACTACTGTAAGAATGGTGGTGGAATCCACACCACTATAACTCCCCATAGACTGGTTACAAAATTCCCTCTCACCAAACGCCAATTACTCGGCTATAAGCGACTGGTTTTTTCAAAACTGGATTTTTGTTTTTGGGAAGATTTAGGACCGCTTCAAGAAAAATGAAAAAGTCCTTTATGACGGCTGATTTTTTGAGCTACAGAGCATCAAAATATTTGCATGTTTTCAATTAAAATTGCCACAGTTTCCCCAAAAACCCCATTAATTCCAAAAATGGCTCAGACAAAATTTTACCACCTAATGGGTTTTGTTACTAGTCCACACACCTATGATGATTTAAAATTTCATTTAAAGACACAAACAATATCAACATTTTGTGACTCTTCATTTAGGCAAAGTGCCATATCATTTGGGACGCCAACACTGTCCCGCGGCACTGACGTCGTCTGCTACACCTAGTTTATTTAGTGGTTTAATTCCTGGTATGGTTTACACCTCTGGGTGTTCACAGAAGCATATAAGCACACTATTTTTGATTGGATATTGAGGCTATCCCCGGGGGCTATCTTATGAATTGGGGCCTGTATGGTAATAGTAGTGCTTAGGGGGTACAATCCCCTGAGGTTTTTAGTGGTTTTATTTTTTTCTTTCCAACTGTAACAAATCCATTAAGGTTACATAACTCAGTGGTCTGTATATTATTGGTAAAGATCTCCCGCCTTTCCCCTCTGGCTCTAAAAAGTGGGACGATATGCATTTTCATCCCCCTACTTTGGGAAATTGACCAATTTCAGCCTAAATAAGTAAAATGGGAAACTTTTCGCGCGCTATTCTCGCATTTCGTCAGTCAGACTTAAATGGAGCAAATCACCGAGACGAATTACGAGAATTTTGCCCAAGCTGGCGGGACGACTTGGCAAAATTTTGCCCCTCTGTATCGACTGCTTCGGTACGCCACTTGTGATATTACACCAGGGTGTTAAAGTTCAGGATTTAAAAAAAATAAGAATTCAGCTGCAAAAATAACACCTTGCAAAAGTGTTTTCAACATACATTCACGGGGGTTTGCCAAAAAAGGTTTAAAAAAAAAAAGAAGCTTGAAGTTCTTTAGAACTGTGTAGTTTGTAGTGAGTATCCTGTTATATGGATCGAGGAACTGGACCATGAAGAAGGAGTACAGGAGTAGATGGATGGCACGTACACCAGGCTTCTTATGCGAGTACCAAAAAATATCCTGGCTGTGAGCACATGACCAAAGCACAAATATATGGAGATACCCCTCCAATTTCATCTTTGGTTGCCCAACGGTGAGCACGATTTGCCAGTCACTGTCACTTGCGATTATCAAGTAGTCTGCAGACTCAACATGTTGGGAGGTTACATGCCCAAACGGATCCATCTGACATCCCCAACTAATTTGGTGCTCATGGGGAACGCATCTCGGGTGTGGCCGCTAGATAGAGACATTTTTGCAAGGTTATTCCTCCCACCCCCTCAGACCTATAGCAAGGTAGGAGGGGAACAGCACACATTTGCAAGAGTTTTAATTTTCCACATAAATTTTTTTAATAAGAATTCAACTTGCAAAATAACACTTGCAAAAACGTTTTCAACATACATTTGGGGTTTAAACCAAAAATTAGACAAAATCATCCTATTTTTGTGTCGTCTGCAGAATTGCAGAAGGCACATAGGGATAACTCTGTCCGTTATGTTCCTGTGTGTTTTTGTCGTGGTCAAATGTTAACCTTAATATATTGCATGCCGTAAGGAGTTCCGTAAGGCTAGGGTGATGTAACTTGGTGGAAAGGAGGGGGTGGGGTGGGGTGAAATGTTGGTGGACCCATGTGACCTTGGTGACCCATGGTGACCTTTGGCGTTCAAAATGTGAACCCTTCATATATGGCATGCCATATGAGTTCGCATAAGGGCTACGATGATGTAACTTGGTGGAAAGGAGGGGGTGGGGTGGGTGACCATGTTGGTGACCGCATGTGACCTTGGTGACCTCGTGTGAACCTTTTGGCCCCTTCCAAACCGCAGCGCAGACGACACGCGCGGTCCGGGACCGCGATGTATTTTTAATTATCAGAGGTCCCCCGCCCTTACTGCATGCACTCCGAGGTCCTCTGGACCTGGGTATACCCCCTCCAAATGATCCTTTGGAAAGCCTCAACATTTCTTGATGTTCTTTAACGGTTATACTTTAAATACAATTTGTTGAAACAAAAGGCTGTTAGATTTCAACACCTTTTTTTTTTTTACATCATTTGCCTCCTACCCAGAACCCTGGGGGCCACTTGTATTCAATGAGGATATAGGCGGAACAAGAACAAGCTTAAAACGGCCCCTTTTGTTTCCAACCAGGCGTGTACGTTGCATACATTGATTAGGGTTGTCAAAAACAGCAAAAATATGAAAAAAGGGTTTTTTTTCCTTAACCCTGAAATTGTGATGTTACTTGTTTAAGGGTAATGCAATAACTCACAACATATCAAAATCATAACAATATTGTAAGCAAATCAAGGTAATAAAAGTATACCTCTTACACAATGCAGGCTTACTTGTTTAAGTATGTGTATTAGGGTATATCTTGCCTAGGTGTTTCCAACCATTAGTCAAGGCGGTATAGAAAGCCCCATAATGGTTCAAGTCATCCGACCCTGGGGGTAAATACTCTGATGTTGGTTGAAAGGGTGTCACATGCCCGGGGTCAAATGATTCCTTGTGTCATATGAAACAGAAAATGCATTTTAAACACTGATTTGGTGATATCACCACTGGCCACATCGGGAAAGTTTGTGGGACCCCCATAGACCCACCAGGGTCGACCCTTGCTACATTTTGCTATGTAATAAGCCAACCAATGTCACATACTGGTAAAAATAATACATTTTTGGAGCCTGTGAGACAATACAAGACTGTCGCATAAAACTATACAATAAAACTAAAAAATAGAATGTGCATTCCGTGAGCTATTTTTACTTTATTTGTTAGCCCAGTTCCGATCTCATCCTTGTTTTTATTCCATTCAATTGATGCACCCTAAACCGATTTTATCGTCAATTGAACACAAAAGAAAAAATACCCTTGGCCAGTTTTCAACTTGACGTCAAGAAATAAAGGTATAAGGGTATGTAGCATCATTGTGGGATTTAACCATTTTCAACAAACAAAAGAATTGTAAAAATCATAGTGAATTTTGGTCTTTTTTCAAACATTGACAGCACCAGAGATTGTTATTGGGGGAATGGGGCCCCTCACTTTCAGGGCGACAATAATCATGAAATTCATGTAAATTTTGTGAATTTAACTGCTGAAACTAATGAAAAAGCCACCATTCTCTCTCTGTTGGGGACAAATGTAATAGCGGACAACCGCTCCTAATGGAGGGCCAATTTACCCTTCCCCTTTCCCCACCTTGCCTCCAGATACAGGAAGGAACATAAATGGACAAAAAAAAAAAGTGTTGAACAAAGAACAATAAAGGAACGTATGGTTGGTGTTCAAAAGGCCTCGTTACCTTTCAACAAGGGTGTTTTTAATGGTTCTACCTTTTGCTGTAACCTGGAGTAAGGCTGAAGACAAGACAAGACTGTTTGGAATTGACTTTTCCAATGCTACATGTATTTAATTGCAATTGTGAAATATAAGTTTATAATTATATCGTCATAGGCAGCACTCATCCTGTTTTTTTTTGTTAAATTTTCAAAAAAAGAATGTCTTGAAAGTTGATTTTCGGTGACAATTGTGTTGATACGTGTAGCCGAAAGTGGCCCAACAGGTTTTTTCAAGTGTCTCCGATAATTGGCCATACCTCCTGAACCAACCCCCAAATTACACCACCTAAAATTCTTAATGAAAGCTGGAACAAATCTGTTGAAGAAAGAATCCTTTAACGTCAGTGATAGGACCGTATTTTTTGACAAAAAATTATCTTTGGATTGTAAAGTTTTTTGGACAGTCCCTGTAACAAACAACTTTACACCAGTTTTCAACAAAATCTAATCATGAGCATTGGGTAAAGTTTACCCCATGATGACCTTGACCATTAATGGGGCTATATATTATACTTTTTTTCTAATCCTTAGGGACAAACAGTTAAAAGGTGCATTTTTGTGATTCCCCCAGCCCCTTCTTGTTTTATCATTGTTCATTAGATAATCCTTGAGAAAAGCTGATTCCACAACTTTTAGTTGATCCCGACTTGCGGTTTTTGGTGTTATGAGCAAAAAAAAAAAACTGCCTCGTGTCCCACTGTCCCATAGGCCATGTTTTATACATTTCTGTCTGTTTACGGCCAGAAAAATACCAAATTGCGATTTCGTTTCTTACAGACACGACCGAATTTGCACGTAGATTTGGCACACATGGAATTACTATGGTAACGTTTTTCAGATGATATGAAAATCTCAACTTTTTTTTAGGTAAGTCGGTGGGGACGAGGCTGTGGATCACAAAATGCCCCTTTAATGTACATTAGAACACAATTTGACTCGATTTTAAAAATTTTTCCCTGTAGTAACATTCCCCCCTTGGAGAAAGGGCAGCAGTCTGAAAATGCACCCTAATCATTTTGTGACAGTTTTGGTCCTATTGAATGAAAAAAAAGCAAGAAAGTCAATTTATTTTAGCACAAAGTGCTATGGGAACTGTTTCATTGACATACCAAAACCACACTACCCCCTGAAGGTTGTACCTCCACTTTTTCCGCTAAAATGACTGCAAAGGATGAAATTTACAAATTACAGTTAAAAGCTAGATCATATTTCGTGACCACCCACCCCCCTGTGGTCGGACAAGAGTTAAGCCATCCCAGCACCACATTTATATCCCTTTCCTTAAATCCATACCCATATCTCTTGGTGGGGTATAATGCGAACAATTATACCCTTAGACTTTGGATCACAGATTTAGTCTGGAACTTGGATCACGTCTGAAAATGAAAAGGATTCCAAAGGGCAGCAGGAGCAGTGTTATCTCCCCCCTGCGTATAGCTAGTTTGGTGATCCTCGGTGAATACTTGTGATGATAGCTTTATATGATTTGTTTTCTGCATAGGTCTGTAACTGAATAGCTTAAATGTTACTTACACACAATGAGCCGAATATGATACAAACTCGGGGTTTCCAATCTGATCCTCATTACGCAAGTTCAAGTCCTGGTTCAAGAGTGAAAAGTACTGTACCCCTTTTTTCCGATGTCATATTTGTTTCCTACCCTTTTCAGTTTAGGTACTATCGTCGTGCTCAATCTTAAAAAATCTTCTTTTTGCGTTTCTTTGGTTGCGCCTGATTCTCGTAAGTGACCAGTGTTCCCACCCCCCGTTTCCGGGTAGTGTGAGAAAATTTTTCATTGATTGTTTTCTGACCCATCCATGATACGAGAAATTTTCCTATTACATCCACTTTTCAAGCATTATGTTATAGGAAAAATGGTCCATTTGGTCCATTCATGAGGACAACTCTGATTAACTCTGCCTTCACCTTACCTCACTTGCCTTCACTTACCATCACTTGCCTTCATTTACCATCACTTGCCATCACTACCATCACGTGCCCTTCACTTCCCATCACATGCCTTTTCACTTACCATCACCTGCCTTCACTTACCATCACTTGGCCATCACTTACCATCACTTGCCCCTTCTCTTACCAATCACTTGCTTCACTTACCAATCAACCTGCCTTCATTACCATCACTTACCATCACTTACCTCAACTTACCATCACTTGCCCTTCACTACATCACTTGCCTTCACTGCCATACTTGCCTTACTTACCATCTTCTTGCTATTACCATCACTTGCCCTTCATCACTTCCATCACTTGCATGGCTTCACTTACCCCAATTTTTTCCCCTTCTCTCTCACCCTTTCTTCCTCTCGTCCCCATTTTTTAGTTTCTTAGTTTCTCCTCCCCATTTTAGTTGTCCGTGGGGGGGGGGGGGGGGGGGGGGGCAGTCTGCCCCCTGCCCCCCCCCCCCCCCCCCCCCGCTTGGTTACGCCACTGGGCCATCACTTACCAATCACTTGCCTTCATTTACCATCACTGCCTTCACTTAACCATCACTTGCCTTCACTTACCATCACTTGCCTTCATTACCATCACTTGCCTTCACTTACCATCACCCACCTTCACTTACCATGTAAGGATGCAGTTGAAGTCATTGATGATAAGTGAAGGCACGGGTGATGGTATGAAGGCAAGGATAGTAAAGTGAAAGCAGTAAAAAAAAGAAGTTTGTGTCTCAGAAGAAATGTGAAAAATGGCAAGCAAAATGCATTTTTTTAAAGAAAATGCTAATGTGAAATGTAGGATTTTGCTTTATTTTTTTATTGCATTTGACCCACTTTCCTCATTTTTTCGGCCGCTTTGAGACTGAATTTTTTCATTTTTTTTTCCCTGAAAATTAAAAAAAAATCTCAAGTGAGCAAAAAAAATAATGCGGCTAAGGCGAAAATAAAAAAAATGTTTTCGGCCTGACCGACCCTGATTTTTTTTCAAGTTTTCAAATTTTTTTTTTTTTTTTAGTTTTTCCAAAAATCATTAAACAGCCTGTTTTAGCCCAAATTTTTTATTTTTTTTATTTTTTGTGTTTTTAGAAAATTTGTAAAATGTTTCATTTTTTCTCTTGATTTTTTCAGGTTTGGGCTATTCTCGGCCAATTGTTGACCTCCATCAAAGAAAAAAAAGAAAAAATTCGCCCACCGACCTAGCTACTCGTAAGGTCCGCTCGCCTTAAAACGGGTTTTTTTCGTCGCCTAAAAGACCAATTTTAACAAAATGCGTGCCATCCTTCTCAGACAAACGTTTTTTTTCTTGGCCTTCTTTTTCTTGTTGAGCGCTTCTATGAGATTTGGTCCGAAATATGGTCCAGGATTATATAGACCAGGCCATATCCTTGAGCATAGAATCTGGAGAATATGTGTTCAAATTTGAATGCCCATGCTCCAGAAGCATATGGCAAATTTGCCCCTGGAGCAGGATTGACTTAAATATTTCTCCACTGCTCCAGGAGCATATTTGGCTATATGCTTCTGACCGTTTTGTGCAGGGCGTTTGGTATTCAAATATGCTCCAAAAGCATTATCAGCATATTCCAATATGTTCCCTGGAGCATATTTGATGAAACATGGGTCCCAGATTATTTATTACTCTAGAAGCATAATCCATATGCTCCTGGAGCAATAATTTTATTTAGAATTTTTTCCAATTATTTATGCTCCAGACCATATGTGGTCCTGGAGCATATTTCGGGCCAAACCTCAGGAATGCATGTTGATCATGTGATCATCTACAAATGCAAGATGGCCAGCCCCCACGTTTTTTCCGGCAAGCACACCCACGTTCCAGTTCGTGTTGTTTATGATACGGAGGGGAGAGATGAAAGTGAGTGTTTTATACCAGATATATGTTTGATGTAGGGCTATGATCGGTACAGTAGCTCGGGCTGTGCCCGACGCTAAGGAGTGTCTGATAGGCAGATATGCAGATCAACCGGATTCCGGAATGTGACAGAAAACGCGAATTCGGCAGCCTGAAGTGAACGGAATAACTGCATGTGATGCTGCACTTATTAGTCCCCAACATGACTCTTCTCATAAAGATTCACAGTGTCCTGTAGTTGAAATTGGCTGCACATGAAATTGCTGCAGATTTTTAATGCTAATTTATAATTATTCCAATTTTTTTGTTCAGCGGTTCGCGAAGCTTTACCTTCCACTGGAATCATCTTAATCTTTCGGGTTTATTTATCATTCATTGCTGGAGTGTCTTGTTAGGCCACCCGTGACGTTTTTGACCCCTAACTCACGACAAAAGAACTCTAACGCATCTACTATTGGATGTCGCCAGTGCGGTGCATGTATCGTCCTCTTACTGATGCGCACTACTAGCACTAGAGTAAGACCATTCGCCTGATTAGCGAGGTGGTGCAGGAAGCCCATTTCCCGGGCCTATGCCGGCAGAATTTACGACAAGCGCATTCACATCCCTACAATACGGAATACCCGCATCATATAGTATATTGGGCTTTTCCTTAATAAATAACGGGGGGTTAAAAGTTAATGGCTAAATATTGGTTACACCAGAGGTGCTCTCTTTTTCCGCCTTTTTATTTTTTTTCATTTTCCTATTTTAGGGTCGTTTTAAATGGCGAATGCTACGGAATAAAGCGTCATACTCCACTAAATTGCCCTTTATTCCGTCAAGTACTAAAACTAAGTTCTAAAATTTAAAATTGCCACTCCCGATCTTACCCCATCCGGTCCGACTTATTCATTTCTGGATGAATTTCGTATTTTGCCACACTTAAATTCGGCACCTTTAACATGCGGTTTATTCGTTAACGTTTGCCGAATTCGTATCCTGTGGCAGAATACTATTCTTTCCTTATTTCTTCTACGGCCCTGAAATGGTGGTATGAATATGTTTATGTCTAGATTTTATCCCACCCGCTCACTCCTTCCTTCTTTCTTAACCTTTCTTACGCCCCAAAACTCTAAACCCCTCTTTTGCTGGTATAAATTCCCCCCAAAAGAATCCCTTTTCTCGTCCTACGGACGGGTGTTAATTATTAAATTTGTTACCTATTAAAGCGGCAATAATACTCCGGTTATGGGTTGTTTAACAATCAGTACCTCTTGGCTAACATACACTTTGACCCATAAAAACCTTGTCTGCACTTTTATCATAAAGGTACTATGCCAACTTTAAGATCACCAAAAGCACTACCTACAGCTGGAAAGAACGCTTTTGAAATGATTATGACAAACAAAAATATGAACATATGTAAAAAGGAAATTGCTTAAAATCGTCTGTCTCATTTGATTTAGGCTAATATTTGAGTAGATTCAGCACTGTCATAAAGACCATTGGAACAACATTCAGCATTCAGGAATACATTTGGAGCAATTATAATAGCCAGAATATTAAAAAGATTTGACCATTTGGTAACATGTATTGTTCAATGTTGAAAGTTAGTTGTAAATTCCGTCAAAAAATGTCCTCTCCATATTTAGACTATAAAGCATACACTAAATTGACATATTGATTTGTGGTATTTGCTCTCAAAACTCTGGTTATGTTCTATACATTCTTTGTAGTAAATACTTGGTGGCTACCGGCATTCAGTTTTCCTTTAATCAATGATTAATTTTAAAGTCAGTGGTTCCTCAAAATCTGTCCTTTTCCGAAAACATGAATTTAGACAACCATAAAAATTGTACCCTGAAAACCCTCATACTCCGAATTTGGAAACAACTCTTTGATTGTTTATAATACAAAAACATTAATACTGAAAATATCAAAATCACTTTTGTTTTTTCACCCAAGAATGTAGAATGAAATTAAGTTTTCAGTCAAAAAAAAAAACTTGTCTTCTCCGAAAATGCAACATTTTCATCATCACAAAACTTGTTCACGAAGAGGTGACGCCTAAAAATTTTGGAATTATACGTATTGACCTCCCTACATTGGCAAAAACAACCACCATATGAAATATTATGAGACTTCATTTTTTACCCCAATGAGACAGTCGAGTCCCATGATTGTAAAACAACCCTTATAACCCCCGTTCCATAGACAATCACTGTACTAAAGTATAGCAACGGGCTATAACAGGATTATCATTCGGGTGTCAATGCAAAATGAAGTTTTAGAATAGGTTCATTTTCTATATAGAAACGCATTCATCTCTGCTTCTGGAGTAGAATGACCTCAAGATCATCCTTGCAGGTGAAGCCGGGATCATAGAATTAATTTTTACTGTGCTCCACATTTGCAAGTTTTCTGCTGAAATAAGCCAAATAAGGGAAAGTGACTAACTTGCGTATTTAGGGTTGTGAAAAATGCTAAGATAGAAGAGGACTGACTTCTTTTGAAATATTTCCCTTCTAAAATATATACAAGCACTTTTCTGATTTTGCTTGGAATTTTCAGTATGTCTCTCGAAAGACAGAAAATGGAGAATTTACTGTAAATGCATCATTTTTTTCAAAAGTAGGATTAAATGGAAAAGTGCCCCCCTCATACATGAATCTTTAGATCATCTTCTTTCTAAAAAGGGGTGGCAATGTCAGTAAGTCGTGACGAATCAAACTGCAATTATTGATTCCCGATTGGTACTTAAGTGTCAACAGTGTCATTTAAATGATGGTGGGTCACTGGGCACAATTTTTTGTGCCAGAGATTAAACAGGGACTTTTATAATGTCATAATTTTAGACTTCACTAGTGGGGGACCCGCGCTGCGGCGCGGGCCCCGCTAGCTGATTTACCCGCAGATCCGGATACTGGAATGTTTTCAGAAGGCACTTATGTCGACCTAATACAGTCCCGTACATTTAAGGTCGGTCATTAAGCATGGCCAAGTTTACCCGATAATAACCTCTTGATGACCTTTGATCCCCAACTTCCCATCGAGTCATGCCCACAACTTCGTACGGCAAAACTCTACCACCATACCAACTCATATCCAGACGTCAAGCACGCCACGTTACCAATGACCCCTGGATGACCTTCGACCCCATAATGCGCCTCGAAAACGTGACACTAAACTCTACAGCGAACTCTCCACCACACCAAAACTCATATCCATACGTCAAAGCACAGCCAAGTACACCCAATATGACCTTGGATGACCTGTGACCCCAAATGACCCTCCAAAAACATGACCACTAAACTCCGTATGGCGAACTCTACCACCACACCAAAACCATATCCTCCGTCAAAGCACGTCCAAGTTACCCATACTGACCCCTGGATGACCCTTTGAACCCCCAATGAACCCTCGAAAATGTGCCCCTAAACTCGTACAGCGAAACTCTACCCCATACCAATTCATATCCTACTAAAGCACGGCCAAGTTACCCAGATAATGACCCCTGTACCCCTTTAACCCCCAAATGACCCCTCGAAATGTGAACACTAAACTCGTACGGCGAAACTCCACCCACAGCCAAACTCAGATCCATACGTCAAAGCACGCTCAAGTTACCCATATACCCCTGGATGACCTTTGACCCCAAATGACACATTGAAAACATGACCACTAAACTCGTACAGCGAACTCTACCAACATACCAAACTCCATATTCATACTCAAAGCACGCCCAAGTTACCCAATAATGACCCCCAAAAAAAACCCCTGATGACCTTTGACCCCAAATGACCCCTC
>JAMKCH010034356.1:0-48783 GCA_023653785.1 Ophioderma brevispina
AACAAATATAGGGTTAATTACTTGCGCATCAAATTTAATCATTAGCATCAAGGTTAAATAGCTCCCCTAAATGTGTTTTAGATCCAAATGATCTATCTACTAAGCTTAATTTGTTTTAAAAAAAAGTAATTTTACCTGCTTTTTGGTCCACTTTTAATGAAAATCAGCATTGAAGCTAGCAGCCGCTATCGAGAGTGGTTCTTACCAGGACTCACAATCCTTCCCTTTGATGCATTCTGGGTACAGATGGGCAACTGTGCATAAGATGCTACGTCATTGATACACTAGCCCACGCTGGCTTTACGCAGTTCCATTTACCAAAATAATTTAGTTCCCTTGCCAGTTACATAATCGCCTCTACTCCCTTGTAAAAAGTTGTGGACTTTTAACCAATCAGAATAGCCAATATGCATCATGTGATCGAATATTTTCATTGGGAGAAAATGGCGGATTGCTCAGAAAACCTTGATATTTTTACCCCATAATTCGATCATCATCCGAAGCCCTGGTCTCCTTCCAACAAATTAACCTTGTTTTCTATTAACAGATTTATCACTATGTCGATACAGGTTAGTACAATAAAAAACAAACGCACTTTTAGTGGTTTTTCGAGCCACAAAACCTTGCCGAAAATCGATGTTTTTAGCATTTTTCAAAAATGTCAAAGCCCTGTGTATGATTCACAGCTTCTTGATAGTTGGGGGGTACAGGTTTGTGTCTCCACTTATATCTATAATGATCTATCGATCGACTTGCGATCGATCGCCGTTTGTGCTCAAACCAGCTAACCAAATTCAGTATAGTTACTTCGCCAAAATTGACAAATCAATCGATGCTGTGATTCGCAAATAAAAGCACACGTTCGTTCACGAAATGCAAGTTAACGTAAGAAGTCCATTCGCTGTTGGATTCCTTAATCAGTCAGTTAATTTCACGGCGGAAAACTAACAATTTCTGCATGAATAATCAATGGTGACAAGTCCTATCATTTAAAAGATTGCCATGTAACTCAGCAATAAAAAGGTCAAAACAACCACTGCTGTAATGCCTCAAAAAGAAGTATTTCGTGAAAGCAGCAGCTCATTAAATCCTTCCTTTTGAAAACTTTTACATCGTAACTAAGGCGCTATTGCGCATGCGCATCTAGTATTCAGAAAACGGCTGCACTAGTCTTCAAAAACGGCGATCGATCACAAAAGTCGATCGATCACCGGCTAGGTGTGAAAAGCCTTAATATGACCCATTCAGAAATTTGGACCCATTAGTATTGTTGTCTAACCCAAAATCACCCATTGGTGTAGTTTGTCTTCAAGAAATCTACCATTTTTATAGTGACCAAGTGCTCGTTGATCAAAATGAAAATAACGACACATTTATATATTAGAATGGGCAAAACAATGACCCCATGCTTATTGTAGCATGGTGAAATATGACCCATCATTATAGTAGGATGAAAATGCGACCGGTATCAGCAGCACACATGTACCACTACCCATATATATATACCTACTTTTTGTACTGAATACCCCAGCCCAAAAGCTGGTTCACCAAAGTCATGCTTTCCATGGCCTTTCCTCAATCAAAATAAATTGCAATACTTTTTCAGAGAGAAAGTTACTTGCATTATTTTTCTGACTAACGAGTTTGATACATTTTAACTACATAAAGCCACTGGAGAGTTGCACTGATTGTGGGTTATAATTGAGTCATATTGAGACTGCCTAAAATCTGGTTCTTTAATTTGTAATTGGCCTCTGAGAATGACTATGCCATGAAACCACCAAAACTAATTTCCATGCAAATTCTCAGAATGCACCTTTAAATAAGAGTTGCGTGTTAACACTGTACAAAGTAGAATTCACCGCAATGAAACATTCAACCTTAACCCTTTCAACACCTGTCAGTTCTGAATGGGTTATAACACGCAGATTAGTGGCATTTGAGATGGCTTCCTAAATGTGGTCACTTAGAAAGCCATCTCAAAAACTGCTGATCTAAGACTAGGCTTGTTTGGACTCATTTGAATGCATTTTTCATGCTGATTCTAAATATGGTCATAAAAATGGTATTTTGGGGTTTAAAAAAAGGAAAAAATAGAACTCTGATCAACTATGGTCACCTACAGACACAGGAGATTAAGATGACTATGCAGTAGGTAGGTATCTTTTAGTGGCCTATGTAGTATTTGTCAAAGGACGCATCAACCAGAATCACCGAGGAAAAGCGTCAAGAATGAAGCCCTTAGCCTGATGTGGAGCAAGGTTCTTTGTGCAAACAGGGATAGTTCTGTGCAACACAATGTTGTCAACCAAAGTATTATGATGGTCATCATATGGGGGATTGTACCTACCAACCGATTGCTCGTGCCAAAATTATCTGTCAACTAAACCCTTTCTTTAACCTTAAGACGAATGCCGACAGCAACATAAAACCAATGCAGCCACACGGTAGAATCACATTTGTTTGACCCAATGCATTAGCATGGGGCTTTACTTGTATTGCCAAGATCAGTTCCCAGAAAGTTACGGACAGTTATCCCAGAAAAATAAAGAAAAACCAAAACAAACCCCCCCCCCCACAAAGTGCAAAATGCCGATGCGCAAGAGACTCCCCATGATAGGGCGAATACATCTCATACAGGGACTGTAGGAAATAAAAACAAAGTGCGCCTTGATGAAAGGCTAGTCCTTATGTGGTCATTTTCTAATTCACCTTCAGGAAACATAAATTGCACTGCTGTTCAAGAGACGGTGAAAATAAATTGTAAGTGGCTTTAATGCGAACAATCCAGGTGACCAGAGAGGAACGCTTGATCCATGGGTGACCCACATTACAGGAAAAAGCATTTCAAGGTGTCTGGCCTGGCTTGAAAATCTGTTGAAGTTACTCATTCAAAAGGGTGCAGTCCTTTACTTAGTTCTTAAATAGCCCCAAATCATGCATTTCTGCCATTAAATGCTACCCCTTATCCAAGGTCCTCATTGCTGACATGTGAATTGACATGTATGATGTTTAAAGAAAGCGTACTGAAAAAAAGAAATCTTATTTTAATTCAAACCTATTATGTAACCACTTCCTTGGTAATCAGTGCCATACCAACCGTGGAATAATCCCAATGGGTAAATTCAAGAAAATATGGAACAACAAGACAATATGAGAAACAATAAAATTAACTGAATGGCTTTTTGACCTTAAATACTAGTAATTGACATAAGATTGCCAATTAACAGATTTCCTTAATTGTTTCCTTAGGATTATTGATAAGATATTCATCAAAAATCATGCTTGACACTCAGATAGTAAATGCCACTTCAGAACTCCACACAGGGACGTTAAAGGGGGAATGCATTGATGCCATGTTTGATTGTCCCTCACAAAGTATAACTCACTAATTGTCAAAGTTCAGTTTAGGACTTTAGGATATGTGGAGAGGTGAGATAGGTGATGGTGCAGGAGCTAGGGAGATGTGCCAAAATCCATTTTAGGACTTTGGTATCATCTCACTAGTTCTTGCCACCAGCACCTATCCATCCTGATGACATGGTTCCTGCCCAAATCAAACAGGCCCATCGCCACAGGAAATCACAGAATCCACTACACTCACTCACTAGGAATATCTCCAAGATGTACTTTCTAACATAGCCCTGTCCAAGTCAACAAAAGGCCCAGCCCTACTAGTCAACCCAGAAGCCATTGCATGAAGCTATGTTTATAGGAACATTTCCCCAAGAAATTCACTGCTAACGTCGCTCTGTCAAGCCCTACCCCACAGACAACCTTTAGAACCTAACACCTATAGATGATATCTATAGGCTCTTCTACCGTATGGCCCAGCTTGATAGCTCAGTCGCGTTAGAGCGTCGTGCATGTAATACGAAGGTCGCCGGTTTCGGAATAAGGCCAAGCGCACATGGGGTTTTTGTTCAACAATACGTGAGCTGGCCATTTCAGGAAAGCTTAAATCCTACATACAACCATAGAAGCCCATTAACACAGATGCACCGTAACAAGGCCCTGCAAAGTCAATATGCCTGACATAGACAGCCAACCACAGAGGACATTACACAAGAATGCAACTGATAACATAGCCTGCAAAAGGTCCAAAGACACAACCCTACAGACAACCAAAAGGGGTTGGTTTACAGTGAGGGAAAGTAGTGCGCCTGCGTCAACCTCACTTTCTCATCCGGGCTTCATCTGTATCCAGTGGCACAACAATGTCGAGACGACCAGAGATGATACTGGATGCAGTGGATAGCCTAAGAACCACTTTTTGATGATGTTGTTTAAACAAAAGAGTTCCACTCCCTAATAAGACGGATAGAGCCTCAAAGAATATAAAGAAAAGGGTTCAGCATTGTCCAATTACCATTCATACCTGATATCATAGGGGATACACGAGGGGCGATGTTGTTGGTTATCAGTGTCACATGATTCAGCTCAGGGCTCAGGTGCATCTAACCCTAACTAGTCAACTTAGCTGATGACAAAACCATTAAAATCTAGGCAACTGGAATGCTGAGAAAGGAAAAGACCTGCAGGAAAGAAGGAAAATAGGCTATGGGAAGTAGAGGTCACTCAAATCCTCGCTCTGGAAAACACAAGGAAGATAGAGGGATACATAAATTTCCCTCTGAAGTGGACCAGGATAAAGCATGAAAGAAACAAAAAACAAACAATCCAGCCCACCATTGTCATTTACACCCTAATTATGTATAAAGAAACATCTCCCAATGAATGCCACTTGCTATCATGGCCCTGTCAATTCCACGCGGGCTAGACCCACAGGACAATCACGAGGTAATTACACTAAGATATGTTTCGACATTTCTAAATTGCAGTGCCACTTGTTAACCCGCGCCCTGCCCAAATTCCAGAGGGCCAGCTACAGACAAACCACAGAGGCCTAAACACTAAGCGGTATTCAAGCAGACAGGGAGGGGAAAACAATCGGCCATCTTGGTTAATTGATACCTACCAGTAGGATATCTTAAGATCCTATGACATCATGTCTCTCTATGACTTAGAGCGAATAATGGGGGATAGAGGGGCGTGGTTAAGTAAACCACACTTTTTTATCATAGCCCATAAAATAGAGGAATAACTAGCAAACTACACGAAGCCATTGCATATCATCTCAAAATTCTATTAATTCTGATTACCCTTAAATGAAGCGGTCAAGAGGACCATCTCAGTTGCTATATATCTTTGCTATAAGATGGGACAATATGACCTCATTTCTGTTGCCCTCATGATTAAGCACATTTAGAGCCATTGCAACTTGTTGCTATGGTAACAGCTTTTTTTTTTTGCAATACAGGCGTAGACAGAATAAGGGCCTCTGGTTAAATTTGAACCCACTCGTCCAAGACGAGGAAGCCAGGGGTGAAGGTTATTGCCAATGAGCTCCGTATTGAGATGGCCTTAGTTGCAGACAGCACTAGATGTTTGAAAACCAATCCCACAATGCATGCTCTTTGTTAAATTATGCCTTGGTGGAGGTCACATGACCCAACAAAACCTAATTCCCACAGACCACAAAAAGACTCATAGTTATTTTTTAGGCCTAGAATTGGAATTTTTGACAGGTTTTTTGAATGGTCTGTGGTTATTAGAATTGCTTAAGCCCAGATCCCTTAGTCCTGATATGGGTAAAGTATAGGTATGTTGCAATGCATTATGGGGATTGGTTTAAACCACCTTTTTGCAGATAACCCATATTTCCAATTGACTCATACAAAACTGGGCCAATGTTAGCTATATTAACCATACTTTTTACGAGGTGTGGGGTGTAACTTCATTAAGATCACAATGTCTTAACCTCTTTTCATGTTTTGGTATTCCCAAATGTTAAGCAACAAGTAATGGCATACTACAACTGTCAAAGTGGATCTTCTTTAAGGTGGCGGTGAAGTCAGGAACTTAGTCAAATGGCTAAGTTTTAGTTTTTTTCATGATAAAACGGCATTACCAGTTTCTTTCCATATATTTTAACAAAATCCTCGATATATTTATTTTTTCCTTCATATTTTTCATTTTACTGTACTATGTTACGCATTTTTTGACCAAATATACAAATCACATGGGGTCTGAACTGCAAAAGGGCGGTAATTTCGCGTATTACGCAATACGCGCCTGTGCTATTCGGCGCGCGATGTAATGGAGCATCAGAAACGCGTGATACACTCGATTCGACATGACGCACACCCATGGTAACTGTATGCAATGTAACAAATTGTGCCCACGGGTGCTTTGCAAAACCGTAGGGATTTAAAATTTCACAGATTTAAGCCTATAAATGTTGAATTTGATCATAAGTATCCAGATGAAGCAATTTGACCTGGTGCAAAAGCAGTGTGAAGAAGAGAGATGAAACGCTTGTGGTTTGGAATAAGGCTATATTTTGGAGCGAAATGGGACAATATTTGGAAAAAAATGTCGATTTCTCTGTTTCACTTTCGGCGATATTAGTGATTTTCGGTTCCCAGTTATCGAAAATCCATTCAGCCAACAGTAAGAATGAAAGCATCGTATGAGCATATCAAAATTCTAAGGTCTGAGTATTTTTTAGTTTTTCATTTTGTGAAAAATCGTGATTGAGCAACCTTTGAACAATCTTGGCGTTGTTCCAAATTGAAACACGCGGTTTTTGGATTTTTTTGGCAAATAATTGATAAATAGTGCAAATGAAAAAAGGGGAAATACCGACCCTAGAACTATGAATCTGGAATACAAAAACGAAGAAGGTACATTTTATAACTTCTATATTTTTTTATAGGGACACCCAAAAAAATGAGTGAAAATCTCCTTTTTTATGATTTCTACTCAAAAAATACGTATTTTGGGGAAAAATTTATCATATTGGATTCTTGAGTCATTTCCTTCTCAAATATGTATACTTTTATATATGTTGGAAGCAACAATTAAGAAGATACGGCAAAAAAACCGTTCCTTTGAATTCCTGAATTCACAGCCACCTTAAGGCGATTTATTATTAAACTATATGAGTAGTTAAGGGGGGTTGTGGATTTTAGGTTTATATCAGTTCTCAAATTATATAGAATTGGTTTTGATGTTATTACCATGTACTACAGGTATTCAATTGTCGTCAGATAAGAAGTGTTTCTCACAAGTTTTTTGTAGTGTTTTAGAATTTTTACCCAATATTTCTGCAAAAAAGTTGACCGTTCTGTGGTCACTAACATCCACAAATAAAAATGGCACCCACACACATTCTGTTCTACATGGCTTTGGTTTTTAACTTTCTAGAGAAAGGAGAGGTGGGCCCTAAAAATAGATCTACTCCTGAGGTACAATATAGTAAATGAACATTACCACCATTTTCTTTTGTGTCCTTTTTCACAGCTGTTTGACTCCATGCAAATTGTCTTAATATTTGAAACAATTTTAAGGAGGGGATGATACAAGTATGACAGTGATAGAGGAGGCACATGGCAAAAATCAATTTTCAGGAATCTTGACATAGGGGTCTACCCGGGCACATGTGTCCAGGGATATGACGGCCGACTCATGATTTGAAGGTTATGGTTCGAGCCCGCCCGAGCACAAATGTGGTTGTGCACTTGGGCAAGGCACTACCTCGCTGGCCTTTCGACCAAAGCGGATATGGGTAGTGTTAGGGGGAATATTACAATCTAAGTGCTGAAGGTTGTGCGCTTGGAGGGCTGCCGACATAGGTGAAGCGAAATGTATTGTGACGATGCTGATGGCAGCGTAATAATAATAGGCAACAGCGCGTGATCTTATGAAATGCGCGTTTATAAAAGCAGGTATATATATTATTATTATTACAGAAGTTCTGAACTTTAGCACCCCCTGTTGTCCAATCCTCACAGAGGTCTGGTCTGTTTAAAGAGACATAAGGAGATTTCCAGAAAGAAGCGCCCCCAATTTTTGTTAAACCCGGGTTTTTTGCATATTTGGAATGCTTTCCAATGTATTAGACCACACCTGAAGTGAATAAGCCGAATACGCCGTCTTTATGTAATAAGATGCTGATTTAGTACTTTCTGTCGTGCACGACAGAAACTCAAAGCACGGTGTTCTATGGGGACAATTACGATAGTCAGGCAAGTTCAAAACAAGGTTTGCGGTTTTCTTTCGTGCTTGTTTGTCCAATAAACCTTCGGAACGTTCTCGGTAGGTGGTCTACATCCGATCAAGTGCAATTTGAGAGAAATTTGTGTCCTAAAAAATCTCCTCCTGTCACTTTAAAAGACATTTTAAGAAAAACAAACCTGTTTGCTTACAAATACAAGATGTTTCTTGAACCACAAGTCATGCCTGCTTGCAAGACCACTGGATGTAACTGATCCCCCAATGAGCAGTTGACATATGTAGGTGACCTCTGACATGACCACTAAATGCCTGAGGTCATGTAACATCTTTGGTGCTACTTTGATTACAATTGGACCCAAAATGGTACACACATACATATATTCGTACGTACATACAGAAATAGTGATTACAAGGTCTCTTCCTCAACAAGGTCAAGCGAGACCAAAATGCGTTCAAGGTGAAGCTAGTGGAATCAACCATCCAAACTGGGCGTCAAAATTCTGCACTCTTGATATTATTTTATTCTTGTTTGGTCAAAACAAGAATAAACAACAGTGTTGTTAAAGAGACACGAGGACATTTCCAGAAAGAAGCGCCCACACTTTTTTTAACCCAATTTTTTGCATATATAGATCACACCTGGCGTGAATAAGCTAAATACGCCATTCTATGTAATAAGATCATTAAGATAATGATTTTGTATTTTCTGTCGTGCACAACAGAAAATCTAAGTATGCTTTTTATGATGACAAGTACGATAGCAGGCAAGTTCAAAACATACTTTTTGGTTTTCTTTTGTTCTTCTTTGACCAATAAACTTTCGAAAAGTTCCTGATAGGTGTTCTGCTGATCAAGTGCAAATTGAGAGAAATTTGTGTCCTCAAAAAATCTCATGTCCCTTTAATTGGGAAATTGAAGTCATCTCCACCTACCATTTAAGAAATCTTCAAACCCAATCTCTTCATCTCTACCTAAGAGGGCATCCAGTGCAACATTAGAACTTGGCAAGCATGGAGCACGGCCAACCTGTATGCCAAACATATGAGACAAAAGAAGAAGAACAGAGTTAAATTACATGATAAGAACTGACAAGGCTCATTTCACTTCCAAGGCCCGTTGTTCAAGGCTAACATGTACACTGGATTTAAAAAGGTTCTATTTGTAGCTCATTTGAAGTGACTAAATCATTCTTTTACTTGAATAAGTCAGGGTTGAACACTCTGCCATTGTGCCAAAATAATTTGTCTGAAGCAAATAAAATGTTGAAACAAGCTTGTCTACTTATCCTTCTGATGAAATGGGGTATAGCGTGTGCTTATTAATGTTATTAATGGAAACATTTGCTTGCATTCCTTGTCAAACTCTTCATATTTCAAAGTCTGCTGAATTTTGACAAAATCAATCATGTGAGCTTGTCCATACCTATTGCCTAACCCTTACACTATGTTTAATAATGATAATATTTATTTGAATCACTTAAGGTGGCACTGGCACATTTTCACAAAATATGAAATATCTTCAATTTGCTTGCAAATGATAGCCTAGGCCATTGGAAGAATAGAGATATAATAAACACATAAAAATAACATACCCCAAAACAGATAGGGACATGAATAAGTGGCTAAAGACATCCAGGTAATTTGTATGCTAACTTTTAAGTATGCCGTAAATTTAATCAACAAATGTGTTTATAATATGAATATCATAGACTCATACTCATTGATATTAAAACTACAAAGGTCACAGACCGGTCAAACAAGGTGCATGCCGTGGTAATCAACTATGGTGTGTGTTTTCTTGTGTTTGATAAATAAATAAATAAATAAAAATAAAATAAATAAACTGCAAGTAGTCCAAGCACAAAATGCATACTTTTTCATAGAGATGATGTTTTATGTAAGAATCTTTGTGCATGTACTATCTTGCACCTAAAACCTTTTGTTATAGTGAAACTATATCTCAAATACTGAATAAAGGATCAAATTAACACCTCATCCCAAATCCACAAGTTTCATTGGTTCTGTGTACCACAGTAAGCCAAACCATAATCTGAAAAGTGTGTGTGTTAGTTTGGGTATGCATATTGTGTGTGCATGTGTGTGCTGGATGTACATGCATACATGTGGTACATGTACGGGAAAAATGTGTGCCTGTATGAACGTATGAGTGTGCCTGTTTGTCTTTTTACATACAAGTTATATTTAAAGTTATATAAAATCTTGGAAAAAAATTGGAATGGTTTATCCCGATCACAAAAGGCATAAATTCAATTAGACTCTTTGCACATACTCTGTTATCGGCCATTATTCCAAATAAAGCACGATTCAGTGCGTTACCTTTGCACCTTCTCTGTATTACGTGAAATGGTTCAGTCGGATTTTCTTGCCTACTGGTATCCTGTTACCCAGTACTACCTGTCACAGGGCCAGGTTGTCGGAGGGCAGGGCAAAACCGTAACCCATGGGTTATAAAAAATTTGATGAGGAGGACGAGCTGGTCTACCCTGGTAGAAACTCACAAGAAAATGTACCTACAAGGGCATTGGCTCACTGGAGAGCTAATGGCGGCATCCAGCACATTGACGCAGGAAGGGATATTGTCATTTATTTGCTCCAATAAATCCTCACACACAGGATTTCTGTGAAGTTGAGGTAACGCCACCCGTTAGCGGGGACAAAACCGGATTAAAACTTTGATTTTTCTACTACTACTACTCTGATTCATGTGAATAGTCCCGAAAAAGCCTGATACAGAGAATGTCTGAAGGGTATAATATAATATGCCTTAAAAAACAAATTTTGGTAGCAATGTTGGCGCTTAGCACAACCCCACTGCACCTGACCACAACAGGGTTTGTGGTTTATAACATAGCTAGTAGGATCCTGGATCAGACGGGTGCACAACATACTACCAGGCATCAGTGTACTGTTATATAGCCTCAATTTTTTATGATTAAAATTTAAAAATATTATTTTCTTAATTTTATTTGAGAAAAGATTTCTAACAGGAAAAGTACTTTGTTTACTATAAAAGAGAGAAAGGGGAATACCCCTAGTTTGTTTTTGCCAAGTGCACCTGTTTAGATTGCACAATAGGGGAAGTGGGGAATTCCCCAAGAATGCTAAACTTAGAAACTGAGTCAACTTGTTTATGCTTTTGAGATCAAAACATTGTAAGATCAGGGAATTCCCCCACAAAGTTATATATGGAAAATGATGTGATTCAGATGAAGTAATTTATGTGGATTTCAATTGGTTAGCTAGTGCAAGGTTATGTTTATGCATGATGATGATGTAATGATTATTGTTAGAAAGGGAAATCTAGGTGTGAGAAGTTAAATAGTACTTGTGACTGAAGGACTGGGCCAGCAGTTGAAATAAGGAGCTACATGTAAACTAGAGCTCTGGAGCTATACAGTATAATTATAGCTAGTTTTACTCTACAATAATGGTAGATTTGAGTTCTACATCTAGTGCCAGGATTTAATATTTTGGATGCCGCCGGAGCTTGATAGCTAAATTGTCTGCTGTCGTCTTTTAAGCCAAAGAGCTTCAGTTTTCGGAATCAAAAAGGGATTCCAATTTGTGGTCCTATATGAGGACATAGCGACAGACTGATGGTGGTATATTACCTGGATTTTATTATTGTGGAACATTAGCGTCGTCGAGGGAAAGCCCCGTCGTCTTGAACTGCTGGACAACGGTTAACTTCAGGACTGAGAAGATTCCAATGGAATATTACCCGAGGATTTATAAGCGTGACTTTGCATGCTGTCATTTTGGGGTCTTCGCTGTGAGGACATATTATCGTTGAACTGCAACGCTACTTTTAGTTGGAGACAAATGAACTCTGAGTAAGATTAGAATTGTTAAATGTAATTTTGAATTGTATAGATAATTGTTCTTTGGACATACCAAATTCTTGAACCAATTACAAATCATTAAAATCTGTTATATTATATAAAATTTAGATCACTTGTGCACAAGGCTCTTTTATTTGTGTTTAAAAGGTATTTCTGACCTTTGACGTCTACGAGACGTCATAACAGTACCATTTTTTTTTAAATTTAATCTTTCTCTAGACAGGGTAGCCCTTAAAAATGCTAAAGCACTGATTTCAAACCTGAAACACATCTTTCAAAATAATTGAGAATAAATGTTAATAATGCAGTACAGTGGTGACAAAATGACAAGTTTTGTCGTTTCTTAGCAGACACCTTGATCAAGGCTAGTGTATTCACTTCAACAATCAGCAACACTATAGACAAAATAACCATTAAATAATCCCCACATAAATCAAAGTGCACATAGGTCCGGAAATCTGTAATTCATTTCTATATTTTTCATTACTTGAATTACACCAAGAAATTAGAACCTTAAACATTCAACCCCATAAGGAAGGAACCCCGCCCTCTTCCTTACTTGTGTTTGAAGGAGGGAAGCTGTGTGGGAGGACAGTGGAAAGAAAGGTATGTGATGTCTTAAGAAAAAAGGACCTCTTCCCAAAGTTTTTTCCAGCCAACTTTTGTCCGATTTTGCAGGAGCTCAAAAATTGGTAAACACTTTCCTAACAAATACCAGCTGCTCTGATATACCAGTCATATGCTTCCTTTAAATATTAGTTTATATCCATTGGATTAAGAAATATAAGAACCTAATCAGGTATAAGGAGTAATCCTCCTTGCATGGGCTAGCATAATATTTCTTCCCTCAACATTGGAAATAAGCTCATTGAATAGAGTATGTGATTTTGTCATGTGTTCAGATTTGCAATTGATGTAATTTCTCTGTTGTTCGTCAAAAGGATCAGTACCATAATGTGGTTATGAGTAGGGTAAAAACCCTTGCGGATATATCTTCATGTTGAGCTTTGTTAGGTTGATGAATAACATAAAATGTCTGCCTCCGATTTTTGCAGAAATTTTCAGAACTCTACGAGTACAATAACCTCAATGTTATTTTGTTAGTCTTAACAAAACTGAATTATTTATGATGCACCTTATTTGGGCCACCATTACATTATGATCATAAGATGATGTAGAATGTAAATCACAATTCCATGACTTGTCTCAAACATCTACACAACTTCCCCCAATCTAACAAGGATATACTCACCGGCATATAAGGATTGCTGATAATTTAATATCAAAAATCAGGTCTTGGGTACTTGGCTAGTCAAATGACATGATATTGCAAATTCCAGACAAAAGTAAATTTGAACAATGACAAATCATCACTTTGCCTTTAATACTTAAAAAAATCATTATTTCAAGGGCATGATGTGTTCAGCTGCTATTACCACTTGAAGAGTTTTCGTTATTTAAAAGCAATCCAACGCCAAATTCTTAATAATATGGCAAGTTCAAACTTTAAAAGATCTCCCTGGTATAGACATAATCCTAACAGGGTCAAAGGTCACAGAGGGTCATTAGAAGTACAACTGTGTACATCAGGCGGAGCTCTTGAGGGGATACTCTCAGTACCTGTTTGGTATGACGAGTGGTGCTTTCCTAGAGATGAGCCATTAGTGATACCACAGCCCTTGTGGCCAAATACTGTTTTGGAGCCGAATAGCGATGAAACTGACACAGATGATACGGTACCACATTGCAGGCGTAAAAGTGGGTGTAATCATCTACCTAGGTACACAAGCAGTACCGTACCACTAGTCACCAGGGTTCGCGTTCGGTGCGCGTCCCACGCGTCTATGAACCAGTGGCGGTGGGGGGGAGGTTGCCACCCCTGACGACTTTGGCCGTGGAAAAAATTTGCAAAAAATCATGCTAATCAGCCGTTTTTTAGCCCTCCTGACCATTAAAAATTGGCCCTTTTGACCCACCTAAGAGGGAAAATTTCCGAAGACCTGGGAAATTTGGCCCCCTCAAGCGGGAACGCCCGTTACGCCACTGCTATGACTGGCCATAAATACTCCAATTCTAGATTCAATCAAATAAACCTTGTGCTTGCCCATTGCGTCCATGAAAAATAAGTGGACCAAAGAATTTCAGCTGACTGAAAACTAAATAGCAAGTCTCCGAATATCGATCGCCTTTCAGGGTTTACTATTTTTAAAAGATTCACCGTAACACAAAGGAACAGCCTTAACACAACTAACTAGATCGCTAAAGTACGAAATAATCGCGATCTTCCAACTCTCCGTAGCGTGATGAAGTATTCAGGAAATTTGTTTTACTTGACGCCCGATAGCGCGACCTCCACAGTGGCACATGCGCTTTATGAATTACTAACATAGTCATGCTCTGTGACAGAAACACTGTAGATCACTCATACATGAAATTTTATGTTTGGCCTGTGATGGCACTGGTACAAGAGGACTGTATTTACAAGTTACATGTGCTATCCTATTGTTTTATAGCATGACTCGGGTAACCATTGCCGCAGTCCCTGTAAAAGTTTACCGCAGCTAGCTATGGCAAAGCTCGCAATTAAAGTGAGCACAAAGTATGTTCTTGCAGTTCGAAATTTCATGAGAAAATGTAAATTTTAGTACTTTCTTTTTAAGATTGAATCAAAACTTCGTGTTCATCAGTGTATGAGGTAGATATGTCTTCTCTGGTGCATGGGTGCGAATTCGGCAAGGCTTTCACGAAGAGGGCAGATTCCGTTAACATTTTGCCATATCTTGCATTTTGTGCCGTTAAATACACTTGATTCTTGATTTTTGTTTCACCCTGAGTGTGTATCTCTAATAATAAATATATTGAGAACGAAATCAGAATCCCCAAACCGCTTTGATTTTTATTTTCCTCCCAAGTCACTTTAGTCCTATCTAGTTTGATTTTTCTCATCGTAATGAGACTTGAGAACTGAGTCTAGAATGGTCACTACTACAGGTAATCTTGCATTTTCTTGCAATTTGGTAATAAATATTCATACTTGATAAGGGCAATCCTGAAATTGATTAAATTCACCATTATAGACTAATTTTTTTTCAAACCTTAAAAAAATTTCTTTTTAGACCCCTTAGGATTTGGATTTTGCCGGCTTTAAAAGGGGTCCGACAAAAATGAACCTGGACCCTTGAGATTTCTCGGCCAGCGCTAACCCTGCCGGGACACCTATCACATACACTGCTATTCCAGAGTCCCTTCTGAATAATCTTCAGTGAAATGCAATAAAGTCATATCATGCAATTAGCTGCCATTTGTCCCAAACTTCCCATCAAACATACTAGTATGCCAAGTCTTTGGTCAGTGGCTCTTTGAAATGGTTCATCTCAGGGTGACAACAGTCGACTGTGTCAGCCTGAAGAACCATTTCAGAGCCACTGACTCAAGGAAAGATAATTGAGAGTCACCTCATATATGGCAGCACACAGTGTATCCATGGGCAGCTATTGTCTTATAATCCTTCTTACGAAGTCCTTACAGCCAGGGGCCAGGGATATTTTGATGCGTTCTGTTGTGCAAATCTGGCCTCTTTTTAAAAAACTTTTTTGTGTAAATTTTCAGGACTTTATTTCCCTTGGAAGTTGGAGCCTTCATTTTTTTTCTTTTTCCAATTTTTTTTCTTCTGTCGGGCATCAAATTTTCTGGGACATGGTGGTCCCGTGGATTCTGTAGGCCTGAACAGAACATTGGCGAACAACCTGGTCAAGGGCCACGGTACATCCCAAAATCCTTACCCTGCCTGCCCAATCTATCTCCTCACTGTACAAACAGTTTTGACATGCCCTACAGAGAGTTACCTGCCCCTGCTAAGTACACACCTTTTGAATGATGGAATCAACTCTTGAAAGTTTGATCGACAACACGGCATGCTAATCAATATTTCTCCAGAACCTTAAAGCGGATAGCATGACCACATGTTCACACCTATCCATGACACATGGCTAGAATCACAAGCATTATTTTCATCATTGCTAGGGTTTGACATTGGCAGGTTGGGACTCTTTAGTCACAGGTAATTTTCATCTACCTAACTGAGTGCAAAGCAATTGAAATTTGAAGCATCCGTTAGTATACAACAAACTGTAGATTTAAAATTCCGGGTTTTAGTAAAAGTGAGGTAGAGAGAGTCCCTTCCCGCGCCGAATGCGCATAGGGCGGCGCCTATCACACCGTTTCCATAACCCTAGCCACAACGTCTGCCGAAGACAGTGAAAGCTACAGTAGGAGGGGGTTAGTCTTCTGGGAGCTCCGCGTTTTCTTCCCTACTCCATTCTTTAAAGAAGGCGTAGGTACTAATTTTTAAAGTCTTTGGTATTTTACCACCCGGTACCCGCCGGGATTTGAATCCGGACCTTCCGACTGTGAGGCGAACGCGCTAACACTAGGCCAACACGTGTTTACCTATATGAAACAAACACAAACTGTAGATTTAAAAGTCCTGTTGGGACTTTGAAATTAAATGGCCACATATTTTGTTAAAGTAATGGGGTGTGTGGTCTAATATTTGATTTTAACCCCTGATATAATATTACGAAATAAAATTGATTTGCTCCCTCCCCTTTGTAACTAATTTACTCAAGCTCTCTGCAGTATTCCTTTTTTACCCAATTTATTTAGGGAAACCTGGCCATTGGGGGGGTTACTGGTTATGATAATCGCTGGTGCAGGAGGTCCCCCGGTTCAAACCCTGTAGGGCCACTAGCTGGGATTTAAATCGGGTAAAGAAGTATTGAGCAATTTCCTGTGGTTATTTTGGACTTGGGCAAATGAACCACTTAATATCATGTCCTTCGGAGGGGATTAAAGGCCTATCAGGATGTGTTAAATCTGACAAATTGAAAATTATCACAAATAAGATTTTTGTATGTTTGTATACAAGTACAGTCCTTCCAACACACCCTGCAAGTGATAAGGGCTGAAAGCAGCCTAATATAGGGCCAAATCGGATATTTGTCATTTACTCTCCGTACGGACACTTCACTGCAACACGTAATTGAATGGCGATTCGTATCTTCTTCAACCACTGCTGTTTTCTTTCTTTTCTAACGATTTTTTTCAGTGCAAAAAAAATAATTTATTGAGAATTCTACGACTTGTCCTTCACTTTGAATCTATTCCTGCAAATTTTAATATTTTGACTCTTTTCGGAAGTATCACTGATAGTGTCTTTAAAGCCGTCAGTCACTGTTACAGAAAGTTCAACCTGTACATATTTATCACGGTCAGTTCGATAAGATTAGGGTGGTACCCCTGATTGTCCCAAGCCATCCTGGTCAGCTTTCGAGGATACCCCTAGTAGAGTTTGTTAACCACTGTTTGGGTATACCTCTGGAGCTTGGTCCTCTAAATTGTTAATAAATAAATAATTTTCCATGAATGTGAAAAGTTCAACTTTCGAAAGCAGCTCCTGGAATATATCGGAAGGTGAATAAAACCTTGATTGTGTGTGGGCAATTTTATCGTTTGAAATGCTTTGTTTTTCTGTATTTTGGGAGGAGGGCTAATCCTTTAATTGGAAGGATTGCTAATGTGTATCTTTTAATTTTGTTTTTTTTTTGGGGGGGGGTGGTGGGGTGGGGGAGTTTTTTTGTTTTTTTGATTTTTTAGATTTGTTTTCACTCCAAATTCTTGTTAAAAGTGTACGTTAGTTTGTTTGGAAAATGCCTTGAAATGTAATTTTGGTGGGATTTTTTTGTTTTTAGTTTAGTTGAAATGTTTTCTTTTTTAAAATGTATTGGTTTTTTTAATACAAACATCAATTTTAAACAAACTTGGATCCAACACATGGAGTTGTTTTTTAATTTTTCATTTTTTTTGATGCTTCCTGGACTGCATATGGGATGAATTTAAGAAGTTGCTGCCACCACTCCCACTTTTCAAATTCGGCACCTTTAACATGCGGTTTATTCCGTTAACGTTGCCGATTCGTAGCCTGTGGCAGAAATTAGAATTCTTTCCTAGCATATCACCATTTATCCTTTTTTAGATACCAAGTGACAGCATGGCATTGCGTAGGCATCTAAGCACAAAGTCACTTGCACTTTAATTCGGATGGGAAATGTTTCATATGAGGGCTCATCAAACGATGCAAGCCCTAGATATATTTAAGATCTCTGAAGACCAGCCGCAAAAGAAGTACATCCTAGTGTGTGGAGCCATACTGACTGTCATAGAAGTTGAACACTGTGGAACTGATACAAAGAACATGGTCACTATAGCACAGAGTATACAACTGTTTGCTGCATATTTATCATTTTGTGATCTTAAGGTACTTGTTCCCGATCACCTTTGTGACCCCCCCCCCACCCCCGATTTCATTTTGATTCAGATAAAAGGTTTTTTTTTATTTTTCGCATGTTATCCTGAAATTTCTGCTTGGCAAATCCTTTCATTCCCAGATAACGGACCAAAAACTTAACTGCCGCTTTTAATGGTTAACCATCAATTAACACAGCATTGAATAGTGAATGAGTGCTATCACTTCTACTATCAAACTGCAAGTTTGTTTCCACGATACTTGTGTGTTGCAAGTGCCAGGCTGCCATATAAAGTATGAAAACATACACTACATCGAACAAGCACCTTTAAAGCAATAAAGTGTGATTCTGGAGAAATAATAGCAAAATTGACTAAGAATTTTGCTTCAGTGCAAGTCACAAATTTCACTTTAAATCCAAAAATATGCAAGTTAAAACCTATAAGATCCCTATGACAGGTCATACACCTAAAGGCCTGTCAAAAGTCAAATATAGAGCATTGATGTCTGTTACACCCTTGACAAGTCTTGGGTTGGGTTTGATTCTTTTGACCAAGCAATGAATTTAATAAATGTGTACTCAGAGGACGCAGGACAAAAACTGTGTGAAGATTAGTTAGGAAGTTATTAAGTAAGCATCAACCACAAAACACCAAACACCGCATCAATTGAGAAATGAATTCCTGAGTGATGGATTGTGACCTCCACCGCACACAACATAATGAGCAAGAATATGCCTGGCTGGGCCAGGCTCGCAGATGTGGCATGCCATAGATGGCCCATGCTCACGGCGTGCGGGGGCCCCCATTTATCGAATCCCCACCAGACCTCTGACAATTCTCTTTCTTTTCTCCTTTTTTTTCTTCCCTTTCTCTTCTTTCCCAGCTCCGGACTTATACATAACTGTGAGGGGGGTTAGGGTAGCAATTTTGCATGGCTTCAGGGAATTCTCGTGATTTACAATTGCCTTTTTTTTCTCATTGAATCATCCCTGAAATTTTTCAGCTTCCAAATCCCATTTCTTTCTCAGATACAGATAACAAAACGCATTTTAATGGTTTAAACCACAATAATTAGCAACAGTTAAGTGAATAGGGCGTTGACTATGCATTTCGGGTTCTAGCGCAAAACGATGGTCAGTGTGTAATAAGGTCAGGCCTCTCATATTAAGTAGAGTATACGAATAAACAAAAATCAAACAAGCACCTTTAACACAGTTTTTTTCTATCAACACAGAGACTAGTTTTGTTGTTTTCCCATATCAGTCTGAAAGATCGCATCCACACTTTCCACTGTATGTTAGTCAAAGTAAAGTTGTGTCCTTTTATTAAGGACTGACCCTGGTTTTAAAGGTGCAATGAAAGAATTAATAGCAGTGTCACTAAAAATTGAAATTCATTCTGATTTTTGCACTAATGTAGAGCATTCTATCAAAAATACCCATGTGAAATTATTTAGCTTGAAAATCATTTGCTTGTGGTCACAAAAATGTTGAAATTTCTAAGTTACTGTAGGAGCATACTAAATTCAGGGCTATGTTTTATATTGAAATAACAACATCAAAATGGTCTTTGTTTTCACTTTGAGGCATTTCAGTACGCAATACAAGGTAAGAAATCTATTGGGGACTTATCATATATGAAATCACTATATAATAGACACAATTGTTTTATGAATACCCCAAAATCTCTCATTGCAACCTTTAAACCCAGGCTAAAGTTACACTCCCTTCAAGAGGCAGCTCAAGATATTAGAAAGACCTCACAAAAATAACAGTAAATCCTTAAAAGGACTCGAGATTTTACCATTATGGCACCCGCAGTTTTCTAAACAATATTCATGTTTTTTTGCTATATGCATGCTTGTCCACACACTATCAATGTGTGAATAGCTAAGCCTCAAATTGATGTCCTTCTGTAGAGAATTACAACCTTGTAATTTCCAGATCCAGAATTGTCTTTGTACACAGTAGCCTATAGTACTGTTATGTTACACATTAATGTTTACTACAAAATCAAAACAAAAAATCTTATTCATCTCAAATTTAGTATTAAGCATTTTAGTGACTATCTTTAGTTCAAAATACTAATTTATAGTAAATAGAATGAAAAATGAATATTTTGAATGCTCTGAGTCAGCTTTAAGCAGTAACACCCAAAGCTGAGGCCTAGCCCATTAAGTTCAAACTGAGGAACAAAAGTAATGCTTCCCAGTTCTGAGAAAGGCATCATGTTTCTCTACATGATCATATTTTCACTATTTTTGCAAGTCATTAGATTCTGTTCAGACTGACTTTTCACTATCACTCAAACTCAGATTTTTATCAATCATCACATGAATAAAAAAAAAAACAGATTTTGAAGGTGCTGTACTATAAAAATCAAGAATCAACTTGAACAACACGATTAAATATTAACCAAGGCTTATTACGTCTTTTCCACTTTTAGACAAAATAATTGCTTTGGCAGAGTGAGCCAAAACGTCAAGAAGGAGTGGGTGAACCTAAGGTAAGGGAGAAAGTGAGGGAGAACATAGTTCAATTTGTGACTCATCACATCAAAGCTACCAGTTGTCGGGAATTTGCATTTCATAATTATTTAAATTAAGCCCATGAAAAACAAGAAAATAAAAGAAATTTAACCCCATTTTTCCTCATACAATTGTAATGCTACACCCAATTTAACACAGTGTAGGGTATCAATTTAAAGCTGAAAATATGGGCTTTTTGATGCAAAACAAAATCTCAACTTGCACCATGAGCGACAACTGGCAGCTATTGCAATTGATGGTCACAGTTCTGTCATGATGGCATCACCCACCATTGAAGAATATCCACAACACATGCAATCTGAACCTACCGTGTGTCCAAAAAAAAATGCAACACTTGGTTGCACTGGCTTGTTTATACTGAAAATAAGGTTTACATTCTCAACTTTATGAAAGTAAAACCTTGTTTTCAAACAAAACTCAAATAACATATCAGTAATATTCATTCTGTCATTCAATTTTGGGTTAAAATAACTCTTTGGTGTGCCGTCAGAAATGATTGATTAGGTCTAATCCAATGCTGTCTAGTTTGGACATACTAAGCGTTTGTTGATCATAACATTCCTATCTTTTAAGTGTGTTAAAATCATGTTTTTTAGCTGTTATTACCAATCGAAACTTCCTATGTTAATATGTGTTGCAGCAGCTGTCTTTAAAAAAAGGAATTTTGGTTGACTTGGAGATCTTATTGGTGGTTCCTGGGCGCAAAACGTACAGTGCCGTATTTGTAGTTAATAGCGCCTCAATTTAATTGGTTAAATGGGTCCTGCAGGTTCCTTGCATTTCTGGGGTCATATCTTAAAAAATATTGACTCTACCTTTTATGAACTTTTTCAGGGATAGTAGCTAACAGTCCCATCCTACTTACAACAAAGAATCAGTAGTCACATGCTTTTTGGTTCAAAACTTATGGCGCCTGCCACAGTGTTGCGTTTTTTTGGCCAATGCGGTACAATCTTGGAGAAATTAGTTGGAACACCTCACTACATTTTCCTACACTGCCACCCGGGCCAGATTTGGAGCCTACAAGCTCCTGTTACACTAAGTTGAAAGCCCCAACCTCCACTTCAACTTACCCTTCCCAAAAAAAACCCCCCTGAATCAATGTTGGAGAATTGGCAAAACTGCTGATGATGATACCCCATTCAAAATTGGTTGGGGGAGCGGGGGAACAGTTTTCCGGAAATCGTTCAAGGTGTTCCAACCATTTTTCCCCCCCAGATGTATTCCGAAAATTAAAGCATCTTTTAAGATGCTTTGATTTTTGATTTAAAAAAAAAAATGTTTATCCCCAGAAAGACCTTGAACATTTTAAAATCCGTCCATAATACTAAAATTAATGGGAATAGGATAAAACAATCCCTAAATTCCATTATTTTTATGACTAAACGAACATTTGGTGTATCCTTTAAAAACTATGGAATATTTTTCAATTTTTACACACCTGCAAAACCTTTCCGCATTTTTATGTTCCTTCCTCCATATATTTCTAGACTTTTTGATTATTATGTTATGTGACAATTTCCTAGTAAAAGCCTAATATCAACCAAATGTCTGCTTCAAGTAATTTTGGGTCATATTTACGTAAATTAACTATTTTCCTGGACAAATATGCTCTAAAAAAGAAAAAATCCAAAACGTTTATCTTGGTGCATGAATTTGTTAAAGTGATGGCACTCTTAACATATCATGCATGAAGAAAACCCAGACCTCTCTTTAAAATAAAGAAAAATGATATAAAATTCTGCTTTTTTTTCAACAGTGTTGGTTTAGTATCGAGGCAAATGACTCATTTGTCAAACAACTGGCCTGAATTCAAACGAAATACACTCAAATTAAGTTAAAATGTCCGCAAATTGTAGGCCTATGAAACAGCTGTGACCCCAATAACTAGCCTGATGTCTTGTCTCTGTGCCTGTCTGATCACTGTGCAAGAACCAATGTCTCCCAAGTAGCATCTTCATATCTGCTTCAATGAGTTGAAACTATAATCTGTCCCAGGTTCAAAGTGACACACCAGAAAATTGCCCCCCCTAATTTTTTTTTTCTTGTTGCCCCCCCCCCCCCAACCCGGCAGAAAAAAATGACAGTTTTTGGCAAAACAATTTGATTTTTGGTCAAAAATTGCCAAATTTGCGCAATAATCAGCGATTTTTTGGGCCCAAATTTTGGACGTCCCCCCCCCCGAATTTCACTTTTGCCCCCCCCCCCCATTTCAATTTGTCCCCCCTGTCCAGAAATGAAAGTCTTGGCCGCCACTGGAAAGACAATATGTGAAGAGGGAAAAGAGAAAGTTTGAAATTCATGGGCGGTCTTGAACCAGGGCCTTCTGGTCCCCCTTGTCCCATGACGGGGATAGCACGTTACGGTGGTGTCACTGGCCCGGAGATTCCGCTTCCATATATGTGTCTTCATTTGATGACTCAATCACTACAAATTAAGATTTAAGTCATTTTTTCTTTTCTCACTCAGATGCATTAGCATTTGTTGGTGTTTGGTAACATTAGGGTTTTTAAAAGAGGGAGAAGCATGGCTACCAGACATTTAACAATTTATCGTCCACCCACTTCCCCCCTCAATTTAAACACATTCGGGCACTGAAATTGCTGGTCCACCTCTTGCTTGGGTGCGTACATTTGCATGTTATGTTCAACAAATGGATGTATCTCATTATTTACTTCCGCCAATAAATACTTCCTTTTACCATGGTTTATTACTTTCTCTTCCTTATACCAAATTAATATTTGTTATCCTCAATGACTTTGCGTCCAAAAGGGGTATGGCGTCAGACATAGAACAGCTTTAATTTGTTTTTGCAACTGTAATATTACCAAGTACCAATTCCTATTTTACCAAATGACCTCAACTTTCATTATAACCTGATACAGCAAATTATGGAGAAATCCACTGCCTTCACATGTACATTATTGACAGAAATAACGCAACCAGATAGCTTCCAATTTGTTGGGTTTTTTCAGGAAAAACATTTGATGCTTCATCTGATATAGGATTGCCTATTTGCAGCATTTTTTTTTGCCCTTGAGGCAGGTGGGATATCCCAGGATTACCTTTTGACAGCTGTTTGTTCCATCGTATCGAGTGGAGTCATGTCGGCCTTGTTGTTTTTCTCTGTAGGAATGTCATCTCTTGAGCTTGCTTGTTCTCCAAGAACTGCAATAATATGAAGAAAATGTAAAGGAAAATGGTGATACAGGGCCATGCAGCACACCATGTACCTAAGTTGAAATACCAGATTTTTTTTGTTCTGCCAAAAATGTTTATCCTCATTATTTGTCATCCCTTTTGTCAAAACACAGAGTGCTATCCCGTTTAAATGAGTGAAGAAAATGTTCAATTAAGTTTGTATATTGAGGAGGAATCATTTAATTAAGCCACTCCTACCGCGCAATCGATCTGCATTTGACTGCCTTTCACAAAAGCCCCCCCCCCCCCTCCATTGCCAAAGACACTTCGAATAAGGTCCGGAAGGAACCAACCAAACCCAACCCCAAACCCCTCCGAAAATCGAAGTCCCGAGAACTGCAAAATTTCTAGTTTGTTTATGCTGGGGGATGGAGGATTAGGGGAATCTTAATTTTGTGAAATAAGAAGGGAACACATTTTTGTAATGGAAAAGATAAGTGTAACATGATTGTTTTCCCAAATAAAGTTTGAATTCATCATTCTGCACTTCTGGCATAATAATGACCACTCCTGTTGTGTGAGATCACTATACAACCTGCTAAATTCTAACATTCATTGCATGGCCACTTTCCTCAACCCAGTGATTGATGTGACCAAAGCTCATCTGATATCCCCTTTAAAAAATCTGTCACAGCACCATCATGTGTTAGTTACTGTCCGATTTATACTGGATTCATAAGGAGCCTGATTCATTTGTTTGGATGATATAAAGCCATTCCTAACCAAAGACCCCGCTTTCTTTTTCACTAAGTCCCTTTTTGTATATCTAACTCCACATTATGAGTGTCTTTCTATGAATAACGACCCCTGGAACCCTAGTAACCTTTGACCTCTTAATCGCAACCACACATTGAAAAAGCCACTACTCCATAAGCAGGCCCGTATGCAGGGGAGGGTGCAGGGACACCCCCCAAATTCGCCAAATAAAGTCCAGTTTTTGGTGTTAAATGTTTCAAAAAGTCCAAAAGAGGACCATTTTAGAGGGTAGGTCCACTTTTCGAAAAAAATTCCACTTTTTGAAGTACCCCCCCACCCGCACCCCCCACCCCCCCCCCCACCCCCCCCCCCCCCCCCCCCCCCCCGCGTACAACTCTGTCCATAGGGATCATAATGGGGAGTTTACCGTACCCTGAACCCATCTGAAACACTTTTCTGACACACTTATGATTCGGAAACCTTAACAGAAAAAACCTGTGCTTTATTCCGTGATGGGTTTCCGATTCATCAGTGTGTCAAAAAAAGTGTATCAGAATGAGTCAGGTTATTGAAACTCCCCACATACTACACATTTATGCTAATTTATGAGAAGATGCTGGTGTAAAAGATGAATTATGCAAACAACAATTTCCCCACTAAATATATTTTGGAGTAAGGTTAGCACTTTGTTTCAATTCGTATGATTTGACTGGAGAATCGTGAGCTAATCTGAGAGCGGGCCAAACACACTAAACTAGCTATGCACAAAAAAATTATGCCTGCTACAGAACACGACCGTCTATTGCCATTAAAACACTATACCAAATCTGGTTTATGTATTCTCCCGATAGGGTGCGGTCAAATGCCTAAAATATTCGACGTGTATATTACAAAATTTGAAGTCATCACACGGGCTCATACAGGTATGGTTTAAGAGTTCAAGGAAAGCTGTCTATCAAGTAATGTGATAATCCAATCCCTTATGCTGAGGATTGGTACATCGTACCAGCATGGTGTCATGTGACCCTCATTCCATTCAAGCCAACAAAAGTGACATGCTAAAGTGGTCATTTGGGAAGCCAACCAAAGACCAATGGGTCCATATGCACAAAAGTTAGACCAGTTTAAACCTGGTCTAAGTCAAAATGAGTTTTGTCCAAAATTGACATTTATTCACATTTTTCTTCATAAAGTACCATCAAATATCCAAGATTAAATGTCAAATTTCAAATAAATGCAAAATACCTCATGTCAACGCAAAGGAAACGTCTTTTCTGGTGGGGACTAAATTATACTTAGACCAGGACTAACTTTAGACCAAATCCAACTCTTTGTCATATGGACCGAAAGGTGCAGGCACTCATGCAGTGAAAATGGATAAAACCATCTCTGACTCAATGCAACACAACACAGTTCAAATTGGGCTTTGCACTGCTGCATTGAGTCAAGATGGTTTTCATCCATTTTCACTACCACTGCATTGCATTGCATTGAAGTACGAATGGACCTTAGGCTTGTTTGGCCTCATAGTCCTGAACAATATGAATTGCCAGCATAAGGCCTAAAAATATCCGTTTTGCTGTACAGAGGACAAATTTAGGGTCTTCCAGTTGGATTTTTTTTAAAGAACTTCACAGTGTTTTGCTCTAAATGAATACAACATGCTATGACATAGAAAAGATCTTTTATTTTTACTTGTTTGTAGTTTTTTGGTTTTTTCTTGTTTTTGATGTTTCATCTCTCTTGGATTGGTATTTTTTTTTAAATTGTGAATGAAAATCCTGTTGCAATTGAGTGTCATTGAGTGACAGAATCACTCCCAACAATGACTGAAATATCCTGTTTATCTTATATAACGCCATGTGAGTGTAACAAGGTCGTAAGTGCAACAGCTGAACTGAAATTCCCATCCAAAAACACACTAATTAATCCAAGTCTTTTGCCAGTGGGCTCTTGAAAGGGGTCTTCAGGCTACTCATCTAAGAACCATTTCAAGAGCCCTGACTCAAGGACGATAAATTGAGAGCTATTTTAATACATGGCAGCACACAGATTATCACATGGCGCTATTGCACTTAACGACCTTGTTGCACTCACATATATAGTTGCTTGCAGTTTTACAACTGCAAGCTATTTTTATTTTATATGTGATTTTATTCCGGACAATGTCCTGGATACCTATATGCTATTTTAAATCAATACCGATTTTTTTTAAGAATGTTTTATGATTTCTCTGATTGAGCAAATCACTGTTAGTGCCTTTAATATCAAAACTGACTGGATACAAAATCACTGTTAGTGCCTGTAAATATCCCCAATACTGAGTGGGATACACAATACAGTAAGTTGTTAGACTGACAATCCTTATGGGATTTGTGTGTTTGTCTAACATATAAACATCTCGCTATACCCCATAATTTTATACTGTCCTGATTTAGACAATGCCTCCATAACTTACCAATAAAACATTTCTGAGTTTTTTTTACTCTTGCGGTTTTGTTTTGATGCATACCACCCCTTCCCTGTCACTATTTCATTGGTGTGTTACACAGCGGTGAATAATTTGTGACCCACCCGATTACAAGACAGGGTAAAAAAGGAAATAAAATAAAAATAAGGTCTTCCCTCCACACGGATGTAATAGGCACTCGTGATACGCTATATGGCAAACCCTGCTATGCAAGGCTCTTTTTCAATATTGTTTTTTTTTTAGGTCATCATGTCTAGCTTGAGGCAAGTGAAAGTTCAAAAAATATATAAACATTTAAAACAGCACTCCAATCTCCATACAATTTAATGACAAATTACCAAAGAGAAGTCATGAAATATGCGACCATCTCCTCCATAACTCATCCAGCTATACTACTAAAAAAACTAGGCCCTCTGGACTTTTTTTCCCGTTCATATTTAGAATGTTGCACGACACGCTTATTTCGCAGGTTACCAATAATCAAATGACGATTGACAATGCTTTTTTGCCTTAAAATTCCATGTACAGCATAAACAATATTAGAACTGTGCACTACTACTACTGTGTTAAAAAATGCACAACACTCGTCCACAAGTGACAGCAACTACAAACCCACTATAGCCCGCTATTTTTTGCAGCCCATATTTGAAAATATGATCTTTTCGATGGTACTTTCTGAACAAACCACATTCCTGACAATGTTCTTGGATTGTAGGAATATTTTATACCAGGGGTCGCAGACAAAATCAACGAGAACGTGCAATTGTCCATACTGCCCAGTTTTAGGTATAATTTTGCCGGTAACATTTAACGCCGCCATTGGGGCTTTTGAATCAAGATGGTCGTCGACCTCTAACCTTATCTATCTCTATGCTAAAAGGTAAGATTTGTCTGTCTTGTGAGTTCTAAATCTCTTAGGCTATGGCGTTTCATTATGCTTTGACATATGGGGATGATATTTGGCATGAGGGTAGTGGAAGGTCAGTCCGGCGTTGTAGGGTTTGGAGTGACCTCAAATGGTCAAATGGTCTCCTACGGTCAATTTGCATAGAAATGCCCTCGACCCACGCAATATGGTCAAAAGGACTGCTGACCAGAGCAAAAAACAAATCTGAGGTCAAAATTCACACATCATAGGTGCAAGGTCACAAGGGAAATGCACTAGTTTTTTAGAATATCGTCAACAGACATGCACAAATGAAAAAAAACCAACCTTTCTTATAGGGTACATCAACCTTGCTGCATGCACTAAATGTCAGGTGTTATTTAAATGTCAGTTTGCAGGCACTGGGGGGGCCAAATTTCCATATTTGGAGACCCAGCATTGGTTTAACATGTAAGCTTATGAAAAGATATTTGTTATATCTATCAATAATATTTTTTTTTTATTCCTACTTAAATATAGAACATTACGGAAGGTTATTTGTGTTGTGATCCTAACACCATACCAATTAATGGTTCATTTATACAGGGTTGATGTCAAAAAAAACTTGACCCCTGATTGTGTCCGGCCATTTTGAATTTTTAAATAATTAATATTAACATATGTGAATTCTGCGGAAAGCTATTTTATATATTATCTAATTTGCTGGCAAAGATCATTTCCCCAATCGGTTAAGTAAGGCCGAGCTACACAGTCTTTTGAATCAAGAATCTTGCAGTGAATAATAGCATCTTTTCTGGGACACGGATTTTCCTTTCATTCGCTGAACGCTGTCATTTCAATGTGAATCCGTGGAAAGAATCAGAAAACCGCTACTTGATTCAAACGACTGTATCTAGGTCTATACCTAACCGATTGTGAATGATCTTTTTGCAGTACATTAAAGATAATGAACCCTTTCCAGATGATACCAAATATGTTAGATATATATGGCGGACACAATCAGGGTACACGTTTTTTTTTACTCCACCCTGTAATCCCTGATACGCTTTTTCCCCCAAATTTCAGTTGAATTCTGCTGTGTATTTTCATGTTATGATCAAATCTTTGCATCACACAGCGCCTCTATGGGCACCATGGCCTGCATATCTTTCAATAATTTGGTAATGATTAGGCACTACAATATGGATGGTAAAATTTCAAGATGATTTTTAAAAAAATCAACTTTTGTAGGTAGGTTTGGAGTTACACGTGCCTTACCCATAGAAAGGTGATTTCGCCGGTTCTAATAAATCATGTGTATAATATTAATGTTAACATTTAGGCATTTTAACCATTAGAAGGGTTTTTGCTTCCCTATTTGAGGCTTTGAGATGACCACAATTATGGTTACAGCTACAAAAACTAGGCCTTTTCAAGCCCCTTTGCAATTGCTAACATTTCTGCATCTTCAGTTAAATTCTCGCACTTCCCTCAAATATCATTTAATCCTGACAAACCATGCAAAATTTACAATTGATTTATCACTTCCCGTCAGAAGCAATCACATACCCCCTCACCTGTCAAAATGGAACATGCCTCCTGACTTTCACAAATCCATCCCTCACATAAATCTAATGACAAAACTAACATCCAATGAGCTCTCATATTCTCAAGGAGTTTCCCATTCTCCCTAATCAATTGGAAATCTACTTCTTAATGCCATCCCCCTTACACCAATCTCATCAGGTCTTACAAACTCTCAGAAAACAACAACCCATCACACTTCTCCTATTTGAAGAGTTTGGTCCAGTACACTGAATAAAATATGTACAAGTATATTTTTGTTTTTTCCATTTCCCCTCACTGACTCTCCATAACTCTACCTGAGGCACAGTTATGTCCTATAGAGAAATGGGCTAATTTTGTGTCATTTATACCCATAGACTATGGATATACCTGGGAGAGTTCCCCACATCCTTTTCTACAATAGGAAAATGCATGCTTCTTGGTATAAAGTTTCTTGGATCTTTCAAATCTAAGGATTGAACACTGTATGTTTCATTATGTAGGGGAGTGCAAGAGTAATGCACAGGGAGAATCGGTCGCCCCTCCTATCATCGCACCTGCTTCTGTTCTGTTTATGAAATATGTTTTTTCTATCATGAATTGCTATCTATTGTTCTTTATTGTACAAGCTGTGCTGGGTTAAGATGTGAAATATGTTCTCAGCACATTCTTAATATTTTGTTGTTTTCCCTTGGAAAGATTTTTTAAAATCTTGAAACATGGGGCGTTTTGGAAATTCTTTTAAATAAATCTTTTTATCCCCATTTTGGATGTTGTTTTTACAAATGAAATAATTTTCTTTCCTCGCCTAAAATGTGTGCATCTGTGTGTGTGTGATTGCCATGAATTAAGCGACATGATTGTGACGATTCCTGATGGCAGCGTAAAATAATAATAGGCACCTCCGCCGTGATCTTGGATGACATGGGCGCTTTGAATAAAAGCAATGTATTTATTATTTATTATGTGTGTGTGGATATGACATGCATATATGTTATATTTTAATGTGGTGGTGGGTGTGGGTGTGTGGTGTTGTGTGGTGTGTGTGGAGGGTGTTGTGGGTGTGTGTGGTGTGTGTGTGGTGTGTGTGTGTGTGTGTGTGTGTGGACCAGTAGTCTTAGCATAAGTACTATTGGAGTTGTCCTTACCATATTTACCTATCAGATGGCAGAGGCCATCCTCAATGCAACAAGCCAATTGTGGGGGTCCATTTCACAAAAAGTGTTGCACGTATTTCAAACGCAAAGATTGTCCTTTTAAAGGACTATCTTTTGTTTATAACTCAAATCACTATGAATAAAATCGTTTTTTGGAATGTATAGGCAATATACACCACCATTTTCCAGATTATTTTGCATCAGATTTTGAATAGTTTGATATACCACCGAATAGTGGGTTTTATATAATCACTCTATTTTAAAGGGAGGGGTTGCTATGATTAACATTATAAAGTTACTCCTCACTAAGCGAGGGTTTTTTTTTTAAGACTATTCTTGTTATTTCTATTACAAATTTGCAATAAAGTATGAGTACACTGCAGTGGCATTATGGGGATTTTGTCTAAACCACCCTCTAGCCATAACCAATCCTTCAATTTTATTCAGAATCAGAAAAACTGTCAAAACAACCCTAGTGGAATGTGGTTAAGAGCTTAGGCAGCTGAACCAAGAGATAACCAGCTCATACAAATATTAATGATGAGCTCAATTTTTTAATGTTTGTTATTGATCTGTTTAAAATTTATTTCTGTATTGGGATAATAATTGCCATTGTGTACTAGTGGTGGTTGATGAGAATACTTGACTGTCACATCACAGGTTCAGAGCATGTTCCGGGCCAGAAGTAAGGACCAGTTTGTAGTAGAGGAGGAGCTGGGACCCCAGGTCAACATCATCGCTTACCCCTCCATTACATGAAAGGTTTGACACCTTTGTAGTTAGTTGGGAGACCCTCTACATCAATGCTAGGTAGGTAGTACTCTCAAATGTTTATCACTTTTTTTAATATGGGTCAATTTAAGTGTACACAGGGGTCAAAATTTTTAAAATGCTCCAATCCTGTTGAAATGAATCCATAAATTTGACCGTTTAGTGATAAGGATTCCAAAAATGTATAGTGTTGTACAAATTGAGATTTGACCTTTTTTACATTTTTGTCCATTTTTACCCTATAACTCCAAACAATGGTCATAGATGGTACAAAACTATACAATTTTTGGAATCCTAATGACTATACGGTGCAATCTGGCATACATTTCATCAGGATTGGGGCATTTTAAAAAATTGACCCCTGGTAAACTTAACTTGCCCCCGATTGAAAAAGTGATACCACAATTTGAAACTGAGTACTAACTACCTAGCATTGATGAGAGGGTCCATACTAACCTACTAATGTGTCAAACCTTTTTTTTTTTTTTTTTTTTTCTGTAGTGGGAGGTAAACAAACTCCTTAATAAGCCCCTGTGATTTCTGCCCCTCCTCGATAGGTAGGCAAAAACAATCATACCAAGCACAAATCTGCAAGTTTTTAACTGAACCTATTTTTTTTTCAAGCGGAATATAAAGAGTTTGGTAATTCCCGGTAATCCAAAAGAGCCTGGGTATGGGTAATAAAGAGTATAAATCTCCAGGTGATTCAGAGGACTCTTATTTATGTTACCCACCTCTAGATTCCTTTTTCCCCTACTGTTGTGGATTTGTTTGTTTGTGTTTGTTTGTCTAGCTATGCGTTTCGCCGTCCTTTACATACGGTGAATTTTTGATATGGTGGTAGAGCTCCGATGTACGAGGTTTGTTGGCACGTTTTTGAGGGGTAATTTTTGGTCAAAGGGGTCATCCGGGGGTTGTTATTGGGTAACTTGCCGTTGCTTTGAATGTAATGGGATAGGAGTTTTTTGGTCCATGGTGGTAGAGTTGTGGCCGTAGTGGTTTGTGGGCACGTTTTTGAGTCATTTTGGGGTCAGGTCATCCAGGGGTCCGTATTGGGTAACTTGGCTGTGCTTTATTACCGACTTAAGTGCCCTTGGCTCAATTAGGTAAGGTCGAATACAGTACCTTCGGAAAACATTCCAGTATACCTCATCTAGCAGTGTAACTCAGCTAGTGGGAGCTACCCGCTAGTATTTTCCCACAATCTGTTTTTTTGCGGAATGGCAATTTTAACGCAGTGTGGTTAATCTTTCCACCCTACAATTAACATTTCTGCCTGTTGGATAGGACCCTGGTATAATGTGGTATAACACTGTTTAAGTTTCAAATTGCCTTTTAAAGTGAACTATTTTTTCAGTGCGTTTGACAAGAACATTAATAGCCACAGTCAACTGACATTCCTATGAAGCACATGCAATCCATTAAGAATGATGTAATACACTGCAATGCATAGCATTTTCAGCCCCTTGCAGTAAGGTTGTGTAAAGTTCTGGGGAGGTACTTGCATATAAAAGGTTAAGGGGATGTTTCACTCTAATACTTTGTTATCAGACGTATGTCTGTATTTTGGTCTTGAATTTGGGGGTGACGTCATGACGCGACATTGCATTCGCTCTAAAGCGTTTGGATTGCGGCGTCCTTTGTTCGCCGTGCGGAAATGCTGCAATTCCAAGGTCACGCGTGCATTTCTCGGGTGCCAAAAACTACACGCGCCATGACTCCACCCCCAAACTTGAGATCGAACAGAGTATATTGTGTTGTTTCATTTGTTTAATTAAAAAATTTTTCTTTTGTTTGGTCCCCCCCCCCCCCCCATTAATGTGTAGACAGGGTCTCCTTTTCCTTCAAAAACAAATCCTCTCCATCAATCCATACAATGCTCCCTGATGACATAGTACAATTTAGTCATAAGGTCAGGCTTGAAACATTGAAAATTAATTTGCAGTGCTATGGGTTAAAAAATCTCCAAATTTTGATATTTCACTGTTGCCCCCCCCCCCCCCCAAAAAAAATAATTTCAACTTTGCCCTCATTCTATTCGTCCCCCAGAAAAAGAGGCCTTGGCGCCGCCACCTGTCAATGTTGTTCAAATGTCCGACGACTATTTGAATAATTCTGAAATAACATTTTGTTGCCATATGTTTCTTTTGATGTGAGACCCTGTCGTCAAAATCTGCCAGAAATGGTGGAAATTGGAGATTCAAATAACAAAAAATATTCAGCAAAAATTGCACTTTTTGGATACTCGGCGCTTGTACATAATCTAACCATGCGGCCAATATCAAGGCAGACATTCCTTCAGCCCAAACTTCTCTTTTAAATTAACAAGAGATAATTTGCTGGTGTTCAGCAGCAGGTGCCCACTGAAATTCCCTAAAGTGCAACTTTTGCGTCTTAGTGTACAACGCGAAAGAGTAAGTGAATTCGGCAGGATTAACAGAATAGAGTACCTACAGCATCACATGCTTTTATTCCGTTAGGCGCCGAATTCACTATAGCACTTTACTTTTGCATTTTACACTAAGCCACTTTTACTGGAACACTAGTTGTGCTCAAGGCTTCTTTCTCTGCCATTCAAGCATGATTTTGATGAACAAGATATTTTACGAAAACCAGCCCCTTGGTAAACATGTGCAAATGTATTTCATATTCACAAATGTTATAATGCACATACATTAACAGATTTCCACTCTTGTGAGATTTGGACAATTTTCTTCATTGAGAGTTTTCAAACAAGCTTTTCACTTAGTGACAGCCATTTGTTTGCTAGTGGTGGTTGATGAGAATACTTGACTGTCACATCACAGGTTCAGAGCATGTTCCGGGCCAGAAGTAAGGACCAGTTTGTAGTAGAGGAGGAGCTGGGACCCCAGGTCAACATCATCGCTTACCCCTCCATTACATGAAAGGTTTGACACCTTTGTAGTTAGTTGGGAGACCCTCTACATCAATGCTAGGTAGGTAGTACTCTCAAATGTTTATCACTTTTTTTAATATGGGTCAATTTAAGTGTACACAGGGGTCAAAATTTTTAAAATGCTCCAATCCTGTTGAAATGAATCCATAAATTTGACCGTTTAGTGATAAGGATTCCAAAAATGTATAGTGTTGTACAAATTGAGATTGACCTTTTTTACATTTTTGTCCATTTTTACCCTATAACTCCAAACAATGGTCATAGATGGTACAAAACTATACAATTTTTGGAATCCTAATGACTATACGGTGCAATCTGGCATACATTTCATCAGGATTGGGGCATTTTAAAAAATTGACCCCTGGTAAACTTAACTTGCCCCCGATTGAAAAAGTGATACCACAATTTGAAACTGAGTACTAACTACCTAGCATTGATGAGAGGGTCCATACTAACCTACTAATGTGTCAAACCTTTTTTTTTTTTTTTTTTTTTCTGTAGTGGGAGGTAAACAAACTCCTTAATAAGCCCCTGTGATTTCTGCCCCTCCTCGATAGGTAGGCAAAAACAATCATACCAAGCACAAATCTGCAAGTTTTTAACTGAACCTATTTTTTTTTCAAGCGGAATATAAAGAGTTTGGTAATTCCCGGTAATCCAAAAGAGCCTGGGTATGGGTAATAAAGAGTATAAATCTCCAGGTGATTCAGAGGACTCTTATTTATGTTACCCACCTCTAGATTCCTTTTTCCCCTACTGTTGTGGATTTGTTTGTTTGTGTTTGTTTGTCTAGCTATGCGTTTCGCCGTCCTTTACATACGGTGAATTTTTGATATGGTGGTAGAGCTCCGATGTACGAGGTTTGTTGGCACGTTTTTGAGGGGTAATTTTTGGTCAAAGGGGTCATCCGGGGGTTGTTATTGGGTAACTTGCCGTTGCTTTGAATGTAATGGGATAGGAGTTTTTTGGTCCATGGTGGTAGAGTTGTGGCCGTAGTGGTTTGTGGGCACGTTTTTGAGTCATTTTGGGGTCAGGTCATCCAGGGGTCCGTATTGGGTAACTTGGCTGTGCTTTATTACCGACTTAAGTGCCCTTGGCTCAATTAGGTAAGGTCGAATACAGTACCTTCGGAAAACATTCCAGTATACCTCATCTAGCAGTGTAACTCAGCTAGTGGGAGCTACCCGCTAGTATTTTCCCACAATCTGTTTTTTTGCGGAATGGCAATTTTAACGCAGTGTGGTTAATCTTTCCACCCTACAATTAACATTTCTGCCTGTTGGATAGGACCCTGGTATAATGTGGTATAACACTGTTTAAGTTTCAAATTGCCTTTTAAAGTGAACTATTTTTTCAGTGCGTTTGACAAGAACATTAATAGCCACAGTCAACTGACATTCCTATGAAGCACATGCAATCCATTAAGAATGATGTAATACACTGCAATGCATAGCATTTTCAGCCCCTTGCAGTAAGGTTGTGTAAAGTTCTGGGGAGGTACTTGCATATAAAAGGTTAAGGGGATGTTTCACTCTAATACTTTGTTATCAGACGTATGTCTGTATTTTGGTCTTGAATTTGGGGGTGACGTCATGACGCGACATTGCATTCGCTCTAAAGCGTTTGGATTGCGGCGTCCTTTGTTCGCCGTGCGGAAATGCTGCAATTCCAAGGTCACGCGTGCATTTCTCGGGTGCCAAAAACTACACGCGCCATGACTCCACCCCCAAACTTGAGATCGAACAGAGTATATTGTGTTGTTTCATTTGTTTAATTAAAAAATTTTTCTTTTGTTTGGTCCCCCCCCCCCCCCCATTAATGTGTAGACAGGGTCTCCTTTTCCTTCAAAAACAAATCCTCTCCATCAATCCATACAATGCTCCCTGATGACATAGTACAATTTAGTCATAAGGTCAGGCTTGAAACATTGAAAATTAATTTGCAGTGCTATGGTTAAAAAATCTCCAAATTTTGATATTTCACTGTTGCCCCCCCCCCCCCCCAAAAAAAATAATTTCAACTTTGCCCTCATTCTATTCGTCCCCCAGAAAAAGAGGCCTTGGCGCCGCCACCTGTCAATGTTGTTCAAATGTCCGACGACTATTTGAATAATTCTGAAATAACATTTTGTTGCCATATGTTTCTTTTGATGTGAGACCCTGTCGTCAAAATCTGCCAGAAATGGTGGAAATTGGAGATTCAAATAACAAAAAATATTCAGCAAAAATTGCACTTTTTGGATACTCGGCGCTTGTACATAATCTAACCATGCGGCCAATATCAAGGCAGACATTCCTTCAGCCCAAACTTCTCTTTTAAATTAACAAGAGATAATTTGCTGGTGTTCAGCAGCAGGTGCCCACTGAAATTCCCTAAAGTGCAACTTTTGCGTCTTAGTGTACAACGCGAAAGAGTAAGTGAATTCGGCAGGATTAACAGAATAGAGTACCTACAGCATCACATGCTTTTATTCCGTTAGGCGCCGAATTCACTATAGCACTTTACTTTTGCATTTTACACTAAGCCACTTTTACTGGAACACTAGTTGTGCTCAAGGCTTCTTTCTCTGCCATTCAAGCATGATTTTGATGAACAAGATATTTTACGAAAACCAGCCCCTTGGTAAACATGTGCAAATGTATTTCATATTCACAAATGTTATAATGCACATACATTAACAGATTTCCACTCTTGTGAGATTTGGACAATTTTCTTCATTGAGAGTTTTCAAACAAGCTTTTCACTTAGTGACAGCCATTTGTTTGCTAGGATGTACCCTGGGGACAAAGTTGATGGACTAAGCACAGTTAATCAGGAAGACTTTAAAGTACCAGCTATGATTTTGTTGACACTGAACCCCACAAGGGACTGTGTTCACCTGTTCAACACCCAGTTCCTTAGAGATTGTCCCACCGAGATTTGTTTGTGACAATCATGGGTGACCACCTAAGTTAATTAAAGCCCGGACTCGAGTGGCATAACCCTTGCCCCCACAAATCCCCAAAAAAACTGGACAGTTTGTACATGGAGAAGGACCCATGGGAACCTAAAGTTAACTTAAAGCCTGACTCGAGTGGCATAACCTGCCCCCCACCCGCCCCCAAATGAACTGACAGTTTTTGTTAACAGTGGAAAGACCCAAGTTTGCCCATCGAAAAATGCCCTTGCCACCCTTCTGCCCCCCCCCCCCTCTGCAAGGTCTGGCAACAGTGCAATTTACCACATAGGAAAAATATTTCGTACAGTGCATGTACAATCGTTGACCTATGATAGGTTTGACGTCATCACAGAGCAGATTCATTATTAAATTTCTTCCGGAATCTGTCGAGCTTGGCAATCAAGAACAACCACCGTCTGGGGCTGTTACCCACAATTCATCATTCCAGATTGGCAAATGAAGAAACATACTGGAATTCTCTGTTTAAGTAGTTTCAAACCCCGGAAAGTGTTGGGATTTTTCTGAATGATCAAAGCGATCAAAATAACATGGGGTTTTTTTCTTTGAATAACGACGGGTTTCTACTTTTTGTATTTTACTGAATCTTTGCATTTGATACATAGCACCACAACGTCCTGCTCTGAGCTAATTGTTATGACTGCATTGTTCAAATAGATTTTCTTCAACAGACTTTAGTAGCACGTCTGTGGAAATTGATATCCTGGTTTAATAATAAGGTTTTAGAACAAATATGTGACCGTTTCCAGTGGTATAAAAGGACCATTTAGACCCAAAAATTTCACCAACATTCTCGATTTTTCCTGGAAATCCGAAGTAAATCATCCGTGTTTTCAAATGGTAGCAGTGCATGAGCTGATTTGGTGGTGGGGGGGGGGGGGGGGGGGGGGGGGGTAATCCATGCACAGCGGGACGTTGCCGGCTGGCTGTGCATTTGATACAGTGAAATAGTGGATAGTTTGAATGCCAATAGAAAATGTTTACAAAGATGTGTGCAAATTTTTCTTTCTCGCATGAAAATTCAAATTTCGGCGTGTGACCATTTGAGTGTTTTCGTGAGAGCAATGTCTGGTGTGAAGTTGTTTGCGCATGGGATATATTTAGGCATACGATCGAGATATTGGGGAAAAAAACATTCTTTAATTTTATAGATTTTGGTGCAAATATTAAATAGTTAATAATTTAGCACAAATCAATAGAATTAATCACAACAGCAGGAATGATTTTCCAACCAATGTTGCTGTTTGGTAATTTAAGGGGTTTGACTGAGTTTTACTTTCTTTAATTTTTAGCCTTACAATTATTTTCAAATATATGCATTTTCTTTTTAATAATTAAATATTCATATTTTTTGTTTGTTGTTTGTTTGTAAATGTATATATTATATTTTTTGGGAGGTTCATCCTATTTTTTTGCGAGCGATCCTGAAATACTTTTAAAGTTTCCACTACCCGCCCTCTATAGTGTTTAGATATAGCAAATTGCACTGTGTCTGGTTATGTCACTGGCTGACTCAGAGATTCCAGGAAAGTTTTTTTGCATATACATTTGTTCATAGCTAATCACTGTGTGATAAGTGGGTCCAATTTGACCTTTTTCTAGTTGGTGCATAATTGACCGTGGCCTAATACGAGGTCCAAATTGACCATTTTGGGGTTTATTTTTTGAACCTGTATTTTTAAGCATGTACCCATGCAAATGAGTACTCCCAAGCTTCTCAATAGGTTAAAGTTAAAATCCAGGCTCCTGACCAAATGATGCATATGGGGACCTATCTCTGTTACCCTAAGCCATACACCTGCTGCGCCATAGTAGGGTCAATCCACTGGTAGTTAATGTATTACTCCCCCTACTCCATTCTTTTAAAATCAATAAACAAAATAACAAAAAATTCTTTAAAAGGAAAGGGGCGCCGCAAGGAGTTAGCCTTGTTTGGGTTGTTCTTGTGGTTGGGAAATACTTATGTCAGAAGAAACGGTAGACACAATATCAGATTGAATTCGTGAAGTTTTTTGCAACTTGCTTAGTACAAAGTGTTTGAAAATAGTATAAAAAAATATCTATATATTGAAATACAAGAATATAGTAATTAACAGTTTGTTGTTGTGAACCTTATCAGACGTAAACCCTGTAGGGCATTACTAAACTTTGTCACCACTTAGGTCCCGTCTGACTCCGACCACAGCCCCTTTGGCAACTAACCATGGCCCTTTACTAGCTGCCCAAGTCCCAAGGTCTTTTCTTCTTCATTCGAACTATCCCAGACCCCTTCCACAACTGTCTTGGAGCCCTTCAACAGCGTCACAGGCTTCCTTCCCAACTAACACATATCCCCCTTCTCATCTACAAGAGTGGCCCTTTCCCCAACTAACCCAGGTTTCCCTTCCACTAACCCAGGGCACATTTCTACATTCCCTCCACACCTTATCCTTTTTTATCTATATGGACAATTCCCAACTAAACCCATCCACTAACCCATGGTCCTTTTTTTGGTATTACATTGCTTCTGTCATGCCGCTATATGATATGGGCATACGCGCTTGACTGAATATAAATGGCATCTCATTTGCATACCATGAAACCTACGAGATTTCCTTCTCAACCTCTCAGAGTTCCATTTCCCAACTTCCCCCGGGGTTCTCTTTCCAACAACGCCAGGTCCACATTATACCAAGGGTGTTTGCCCAATCACCCCTGTCCACAACCACCCATCAATTCTCAGGTTCTCATTTAACCAATTGAAAATGGGAACAATTAACTTAAAAAAAACACCCAATATAATTATATTATTTTTAATAAAATCAAAAAATAAAAATATTTTTGTTTTTTTGATCATTTCATTTTTTATTAATTGTTAAATCTATTTTATTTTGGGTCCTATTTGTCACATTTCTATTTTTTTATTTTTAATTGTTTAAAAAACATTTTTCTTCGTATTTTTCTTTTTTTATGTATTGTCTTTTTCCATTTTAATATTCGGGGTTTTATTTCGTTTCATAATTTGTATTACTTTTTAGAGTTTTATTGTCATATTTGTCATATTTGTGGGGGCTCATTCTTAAAATGCTTATTTTTATGTTTCATTTATTTTTGTTCGTATCGATATTTTGATTATTTTCTTAAATTTCTTTTTAAACTTTTAATTATTTACTAACGTTGTTCGTTTTAGGCTCAAGTTTTCATTGTTTTATTTATGTTGCTGTTTTTTATTTTAATAGTTTTTTATAATTACCACGCCCATCTTCCTGAACAAACTCCTTGCTTTCATATTTTTCACCGTGTATTTTTGTGTATTTTTAGGTGCATTTTGTTTAATATTAATTTTTTGCATTATTTTGTTTATTACTTTTGGGTTATTAGCCCAATGGAATTGGATATTTAGTTTTCCAGTTACCCGCCCATCCTGAATTTTCATTTTTGTCAAAACTTTATTATTTTGGTTAAAGTCATATTCGGAAATCTTAATACAAGATCATAACTTTCAGCTTCTCATATATCATGGCTGTGCGTTCCTATCATTTTAACTATTTTTGTGGCTGAGGGGGTTTACTTAGTGTTTAATAATGAACATTTTAATTTCCCTACCAATGCTCCGATCATACTCTGCGATCGAACTTACAACTATTTCATCTTGAAAAAATTTGAATTTTTTTTTTTGAAGGAAAATATTACTTATATCCATGTTATAAAGTGCTGATGTTAGATATAAACAAATTAGTTTTAGACACCATCTTATACAAATAACGTAAACATTTATATGAATCTTGAAAATAATAAAGAGTGACCTCCCTTCCTTTTTCGAACAGCTCAACCGGAAACTAACATCCAATTCCATTGGCCTTAATAATTTTTTGTTTTTGTTAATCTGCCTTATATTATTTTATGTATTTTTAATTAATTTTAATGTAATATTGTTTTTTCTTTCTTTTAAATTCTTATGTATTACTTTATCATTTTTTTTTCCTTTTTTGGTCTTAGCGTTTTCTACTTTTTCACTCTTGTTCAATTGTTAATTCTTTTGAATTTTTTTATTTGTATTTTATTTATATTTAAATTTTAAATTATTTTCTTGTTTCCATGGTATGTTTTGTTTATTATTCAGTTTTATCACGTGATCTATCTTTATTTTTTTATTATTTAAAGATTTTTATTTTGATTAGTTTCATTTTTATTTTTATTATTCATTTTTATTTTAGTACTCTTTGTTTATTGGTGTATTGTTTTCCATTTAGTTGCATTTGTTTTATTATTTTTAAATTTATTTTGTCATTAACTTTTGTTATTATTTAAATTTTGTCTTATATTTTTAGGTAATTTTTTAACTAATTTTAAGTAATATTGTTTTTTTTTTTTAAATCTTATCGGTTTATTTGTCTTTTTTTTGTTTTATGTTGTAATTTATCGTTTTCTTTTTTTAACGCATTGTTTCAATTGTTATTTCTTTTTCAATTTTTTATTTTGGTATTTTATTATATAATAACAATATTAAAAAAAATTCTTTGTTTTGTAATTTTGTTTCAATTATTATCTTTCATTTTGGCCTACTTATTCCCAACTTCGTGATTCAATTAATTTAAGCTGTGTAGGGTTGTTAAAAAAAAAAGACACAGGCGGTTCTCCGTGAAACCAACAACGTCCCCCGCAGCGTCGCTGTAGTTAAAGGAGAAAGCGCCATAACTTAAAGATCACAGGGATGATTGTGATGGAACCGAGAGAGGCTCCTACCAATAGCAATTTTTCAATACCTTGGATGATCCCAGATGACCTTGACAAAATCTGGGTATCATGTTGACTACAACCCACCAAAGTTCCTGACCATATGGACCATTTGTAGTTTTTTGACCTTGGATGGCCCCACAATGACCTTGATTGAAATGACCAAATTTTCAAGCCACTGAATATTGACCACACCCCCTAAGTTTTACCATACATCGATTTGCATGATTTTGACCTCAGATGACCCCAGATGACCCTCCGAAAATGACCTAGAAAAATTGGCATCAATGTTGACTGTGCCCCCAGATTTCATTCATGACCATACACCATACATAGTGATTGACCTTGGATGACCCTGGTGACCTTGAAATAACCTTAAAAAATTTTCATCATAGCATGTTGACTCGCATCCACCAAGTTTCAGATCACCCTACCACATGTTTAGGGTCAGTTGACCTTGAATGACCCCACATGACCTTGACATGACCTCAAAATTTTTGGCACCATGTTGAGCAACACCCACCAAGTTTTCAATCATCCTAACCCCCTTGTTTAGGGATTTTGACCTTGATGACCCACATGACCTTGAAATGACCTTCAAAATTTTTGGCACCGAATGTTGAGCACACCCACCAAGATTCACCATCCTACCACGTTTTAGGATTTGACCTTGAATGACCCCACATGACCTTGACTGACCTTCACATTTTTTGGCAGCTGAATGTTTGTGAGCACACCCACCACGGTTTTCATCATCCTACCACAATGTTTTAGAGGATTTGACCTGAATGACCCCATAATACCTTGAATGCCTTCACAATTTTTGGCACCGAATGTTGATCACATGCACCAAGTTTTCATCATCCTACCCACATGTTTTTGATTTGACCTTGAATGACCCCATATTACCTTGAAATGACCTTCAAAATTTTGAGCACTGACACCCACCAATTTCATCATCCTACCACAATTGACAGATTAGATGCATTTTTTTACCACTTTGACCTTTGAACCCATGGCACATGACCCATCTCTGAACTCAAACCGCAGCCTATTAGTACATCCCATGGTGCAAAGATGGACACCCACACTTGCTAGATCAAAAGATATCGTTTGACAAGGTTTATTTAGCAATTTTAGCCCTATTTTTGACGCATATTTTTTGACCTCATTGACCTTTCAAACACCATGACACATGACCCACTTTGGTATACACTCGAGATCATCTATGTTCTTGAATATGGACATCCCACTTGCTTAGTTGTCCCAGATATCGCGTGGGACGCACGACTCGTATAGCAATTTAGCCCTATTTGACCATATTGTGTTGGACCTCATTTGACCTTAAATAAACCCGACAACGTACCCCTTTGGATCCCACCCATCGCCTACCGAGATACATCTATGTTGCTAATATGGACACCCACACTTGATTAGATCCAAAGATATTGGGCGTGGACGCACACCACGGATGAGAGAGCATTTCCTAGGGTGTCCACCCTTGTTGGTTGGTGGGGGACAAAATAAGGGGAAAAAGACCAAAAAGGGGGTGAACTCGAGATTAACAGGAAAGGCGGACACCACAGGTAAACACAGAGGGAAACGCGGGTGCAAACGGAAGTCTTTCCTGGTAAGTCATCACAGCACACAAGCCCACATGACCGGAGACACACCAATGAAGAATAGAGACAAATTGCACAATGACAATACAATACTTCCTCTCCGACCTGCCTAACTGTCGAACCCAGACCAACGGGGGAATATAGTGCAAGTGTATCAGCGCCTTAGACCGCTGCGCTACCTAGGAAAACTTGCTATAAATCGTGTAATCTGCTTCATTTGGTCACAAGGTGATGGAAGACACCTCGGGGTCACGATTGCCATGACCCAATATGGCGTGTTACGTGGAGGAAACCATTATAGTGTTTTTTAAAAATATTCCTTAAATTTCGCAGGAAAATGGAGAACTTCTTTCTTGAATTAATCTCTGCCGAAATAAATTCATTTTATGTCCATCGAGAATCTCGGGCAACTCCTCATATATTTTCCACCATATTTGGACACCCGCTATGTAAATATATCGTGAATGTAACGTAAATCCCAATTTGCTATCAGTTTTTCTACGGCTGTCCGGAAAGTGTGTAGTCTGCGAAAGATATTATATAGTAATGCGCGAGCGATTAACGTTATCTCCGGAAAACCGACGGGGTTCGATGGAGATTTTTGGCATCAAGGGTCCGTTACTATGTTTTGTTTTGAATATGTATCGTAATTGGGGTCGACCTATAGAAACCGCGAGAAATTGAACGTTTTTGTCAGTACTTCGGTGCTCGCACACACGGAAAAGTAAGGCCACAAAAATTTTTCCGCTACGGGCCGCCTCCCTTACGTACTTACCGCCGCCGTAACGGTTTCCAAACGCCCTAAAAGGCAGTAGGTACCACTTTTAGTCTTTGTAGACCTTTCCGGATTCAACCCATTGTTAACCCATAATTCCCTGTGACGTCCTGACTGTTAACACTGTTTAAGGACACTTAAAATATACATTATTACATGCCATGGTCCGCTCGATAATAGGCCTCGTCCCAGGACCCCAATTTTAGAGGGTTACCGAAGTGGTCAAAAGTGGTATCAGAAGAAAGGTTCTATTTTTCCTCAATTTACCGGCGTGAAATCATTTTTTTTTTTTTTTGTTTCCATCTTAGGCTAAAGGATATTTGGTTTGGATGTTTTAAGCGAAAACATTTTGGTCGGAAAACAATTATTAATTTTATCACTGAGTACTCTATTGGGATTGCCAAATCACTTTTACTCTCACCTTAAAACGGGTGAAATCCAGCGGCAAAACTTTTACCGATTTGGGTTTTGGGGTGGAGGCCATTCAATCATGATAAAAACTTAGACTTAATCGGGCATCCCCCCCTTTAAAAATCTTGCTGTGTATGTTTATGTGTTGGCTTCTAGTTCTGGGATAGGAAATTGGGGATCACTTGTGGAGTCCATTCTTTAGAGAAAGAGTTAATACAGGGGCGGATCCATGATTTGAAAACAGTCAAATTAACGGGGGGCTGAAAGGTAACTTGTTCCAAAAATGGACTGAATTTTTGCAGGATTTTTGCAGAATTTACCGGGAGGCGCGCGCCCCCTCCGCCCCCTCCTAGATCCGTGCCTGTAATAGGTTTATTGGGACCATGTTTGACCCTGGGCTTTTGAACTTTCTTTTCAAAGGATCAAGATCTTAACAGACCAGACTTTAAATAAATTGACAGTGCCTTTGTTTTTCTTCTATTGATAAAACTATTGTTTCTAAATCTCTCTATTCCTTCTCAAACTACAAGGATGTGGATGGCATGTAAATTCCACAGGCAAACCAAAGAGACAAGTGAAATTGGTTGGGTTTGCAGGATAGACCGCAAATTTCCATCCTGTCAGGATAACAACACCCCCAATATGCCCACCTAACCCCCCATTATTACCAACTACAGACTTTTACTCTACTTTCTCTATGGTTTTGGTCTTATACTTTTAACTGAAGGGAACAAATAATAAATAGGTAGCCTTGAGTGACTTGGACTTGCACATGTGGCAGTAATATCACGATATGAACAGTTTGTTCACCCGGCAAAGATCTATTTCTACTTCCGCAAGCAGTAGCAATCAAGAAAACCACTACCAATATAGTGTCTAACCGATCACCCGAATATCTGTTATTTTCATTGTCAGATTTTAAAATATCAAAATCGGTTCATTTCCGATTCCGATTTTTTTTCCGTGTAACGTATTTTTGCATCATCACGCCGTTTTTCGACCCAAAAGCTGCCAGAAGTAGGAGATTGACTTAGGTAAAGCACTAAAACGGTGAATAGTAAGTTAGGAACAACATACACACTACACACTCTTGTGTACATAAAATAATAAATTGTTTCAGTTTCGATTATTTTCACCATTTGGCCATCAGCTTGGAACAGTTTCAATTCAGTTTGGACCTCTTTGATTTAATTTAATCGGATAGAAAAATCGGTAAAAATTAGAATTTTGCGGATACCGATCAATACCGATATGGTCAGAATCGGCCCGCTTTCAAGAATCCGATCTATCAGTTATTCTTCTACCAAATTATCTTCAGTTTCAGTTAAAAATGTGCCTGTGTCACTTTATTTTTCCATGCCTTGTGATTTACAGCATGCATTTTGTGTTTAATTTGTTTACACACAACTTTGATCTATTTTTTTTTATTGGAACATTAACATTGAATGAATACACAGCATTAAAGTGCAACGAGAGATTTTGAGGCACCTATATTTGGTTTTTCATAACAGTAATTTCATACAGATTTGATGCTCATTAGATTTCTTACCTTGTATTTGGCTACCGAAATATCTTAAAAGAGAGGAAAAGGTGAGTTGATTTGCTTAGATTCAATAGGTAAACCATAGCTGAATTTTGTATTTGCTCCTATACAAAATTAAAATTCACAATTTTTTTGTACCAAAGAAAATTTCTCAGCTTAATCCTTTCAGATGGGGAATATTTTTGATGGAAAGCTTTACATCAGGGCAAAAATCAGTACTCTTGTCGATTTTTTAGGGACACCTTTGAAATCTCTCGTTGCACCTTTAACACCACAGAAGACTAAGGTCACAATTAAATCCTGTGGTGAACATACTACAGCTGTCTAAAAAATGGTCCAACCAAAAAACAATTTTTTCAATATTATATGTCCAACATAGGTAATCGTTGTGCACATCATATTAAAGAGAAAAGACCAGGCCTTCCAGGTTTTTTGTTTCATCTCATTTGCTTGTTTTCAATCGAGAGATAGCTCCAGTTTACTGCGGAACCCAACCTCGAGTTTGTGCCCCTTCTGGTTGAGTGAAAACGGTGAAATAAAAGAACTTATTTAAACATGAGTTCTTCACACGTGAACAGATATGAACTTTTTTAAAGGGATTAACTCATAAAAGAAATCTAAAAGATACGAAAACAGTTTACGTAATGGGGAAGTAACAGCGGCTCCGAAGACCTTCCCAAGTACTTTTCGCCTACAGTTCGTTTTTCGTGCCGCCGGGAACCTCTCCTAGCATAACACGTGATCATACTTCCACACAACCAACGTTCCTTGTAGATTATCGAGAGCTGCGCTTAAGTCAGCGGCCTCAATTTCTAACGGATAGTTTAAGAGATCACGAAATGGTTCTCGTTGCTATGCTCCAATTTTTTTAAAGAGTATTTTCCATATTTATTACTCATCTTGAGAAATTCTTGAAACAAGCCAAGAAACAATGTGTACCACTGTATGGCATTTCATACGTATGTTGAGGGAAAATGATTGGTGCAACGTCCGCTAGCGCATGATTAGCACAGCCGGCGCGTAATACGAACTACTTACATGACTATCGGTCACAAGCCGGTATCAGCTTTGTGTTGACAATTCGAATCGCCTTTTTCGTAATACTTTCGCCATGATTCCCTCCGTCTAAAGATAAATTTCTAGTAATTAAAAGTTTCAGTGAATCTATCCAGCATTTTTACTATTTGTAAACTATTTGTTGCCACATTTGGTAGAAACTCTCGATAAAAAAACTGCATGAGAATGGACGGTAACCGGGGAAGGTGACCGAGTCTAGGCATGGATGTATTAGGTTGTACCATCGTGTTGGGTATATTTTGTTGTTTCTTTGGACTTGCATAAAAATGGTCTTGATATTTCAAATCCAGGTGAGTCTTAACATTGATTTCGGATGTACTGTTCGTGACCTTGTACTCTGTAGCGTAGCGTAGGCTAGGTTGTGTACACTTGACCGAAAGTTACCTTCACGGCGACGAAGAAAGAAATTGAGTCATCACGCCATTACCCCGTCGATAATATGGTTTGCGCGCAAGGATTTGGGGCTGACTTCGCGCTGCTGTTGGTGGAAGTTGATCAGTATTTCCTGGCTGTTAAAAATGATTAACATTCGACATACCGTTGCTTGTTAGAAGAGAACCATGAGTGTCAGCAACCTGGTGGAGAGGGTTTTTATGTTCTTGAAGTATCATGGAACACAAATTCCTACCACTTTTATACCTTGCTTCCAAATTCACATTTTTATTGACTTCAACAATTAGTTAAATGCACAAAATAGTGGCACTAGTTTTAAACCATTCTTTGGATTTGTTTTATTTTTGGTTGCAATTACATTCCTTCTGCATATTTTTAACAATCCAAATTTTAATAAATTCAAAGCTCCATTCATTGATTTTAAATAATATTTTGTAATGTTTGAGTTCTTGAACTGAAGATATTTTCATTGAACTGATGTTTGAATTAAACTTGCGCTATAAAATGATACTTCCTTTGTTTACTTTAATCTGTGTTTTGTTTCTTTTGTCAAGTTGCAATCTTTGTGTGCTTCAAGACAGCATGGCATACCTGGCGAAACAACCCATGCTCATGTATAAAGTGGCACAAAATCGATTTTGGAATCGGCATAAATTGATTATTCTCTAGATGGACACCCATAGGGAAAGGCTGGTCTTTGTTCTTTAATATTATCCAATCAGAATGACTTCATGTTTGAAATTTCATATTTAACCAATTTTTTTTTCTGATTGTACCATTTTTTGAGACAGGCTGTATAGTATCCTAGATGTATTCAACCACAATTGGAACATCTCTCGACCAAAATGTGCT
>JAMKCH010034357.1:0-15596 GCA_023653785.1 Ophioderma brevispina
AGTTTACTATTTGAAGGAGGGGACACTCTGTTTGATTTAGTTTCCCCCTCCCTGAAATTGTAAACTTGCACTTAAAACGAGGCACCCCTTCACACAAGTATAAAGTAAATATACATAGATAAACTATCGTACACTATCAGTTGTGAATGATAGACTATCATTTGATAGACTATCACATACACAATCAATTCTCTCAGCTATATCAGGCTTGTTCATCTGATAGACTATCATTCTATCAGATAGACTATCATTTTATCAGATATAATATATTTAGAAATTTGTGTCAAGTATTTTTTGAAGATGTTCACGTTTTTGGCTGCCATATTGATTGACGTCATGTTACAATTTTAAAAGTATCAGAAATACATTTATTGTGTCTAACAACATATCTAAGTACTTCATGTCAATTTTTATCGCAGGTATTTGCTGTTATAGGGCATATTTTAAAATTATTGGATTTGGCTTCCATTTTGAATTTGAAGTATGACTTAATGTTACAAGTGCCATACACTTGTTCATTGGATCCTATAGTATATCTAGTAACTCCATAGTTTGATAATATAGGGTTGAATAGATAATTATCATTTATGGCGACGCCATCTTGGATTTCTCAAAGTGCTCAAGGATGCCCAGGTGGCACCCGGCAGATTCTTATTCTACACACCCTAATCTATGTGTCCATACTCAACTGTACGGTCACATGAAGGTTCTCCCTGACTAACCACTGACTGATAATCAATAGTTTCACAAATGATGTCACTGCTAGTGTATTTTTTTTACTGGCCCTGTTTATTGCAATGGAACGTCCCACAAAGATTTGGAGTAGGTTTATCATCTCATTTCCTGGGACCTTTAAGGTCTTTCCATTGCAACTGACTTCATAGATATTTTTGTGAGTAAATAGCCTCCTCTTCCAGCCACTGGAACAGCTGGGTGATGTCAATGGAATATCAGTCTTTAAATTCTACTACATTGTAAAAGGGTGGTTCTTCGCTAAGTGTCTACTTTCGTGTCCCGCTACTTTAACTCACTATAAATGAAAAAAATACAATTCTGAAATATATATTTTGTGGTTTTGTCTTGATAAATATGATCTTTATTATAAAAAATTATAAAAACCTTGATAAACAAAGTTAAATGTTGTTATTTTTCCTATTGTTTGATGCAAACCCCCCGAAAACCCTATGTCCCTATGGTTACGCTTAAAATTACAATTGTCATTATTTATTTGGTAGTAAAATTTTTTCTTTTTGGAAATACTCTTGATCACTAAGTATTTACTGATTGAACATATCCTATCTATCAAATAATGCCATAATGCATCAATTAATTCCTAAATTTTACCATTTTTGTTCAAAAAAGTCTGTCCCTGCATTTTGAGTCATTTCCGTAACGAACATTTTGAAGGGCAGTCTATAAAATTGAAAACACTGAATCCAAAAATTAACTTGGTCAATAAGTACCTGCACGAATTGGCTACTTGGCACACATCATTTATCTCCGTATCTCTGATGAATATCCATCAAAATCCAGACTTTTGCAAAATGAGGGGAGAGTACTTTTATTCAGCGTCATTTCCTTAACGCTGTATAACACTATAAATATAGGAAAGTAATGTCCATTTTGATTGGCAGTGCAAACAGAATTGTGACAGTGTACCCTAATAATAATAAACAATCACGCTAGGCAAATCGCCTCGGGAGACTTTAATACTGGTCTAAATGTTTGAACCAATCAGTTATCTGTAACGGTAATTTCCGTAACTTTTTACTGTTACGGAAATGATTGTTCTTGACACTTTCACCTGTTCCATATTGGGCAAAAAATCTGAGTCATATTCAATCTGGTTTTCTCCATTTGAAAGATCCTCCTCATTGGTTCTTCATTTTTTTTTCAGATTTGATGATACATAGTAGAATTTACTCATCTTGACATTTATTGTCTGATTGTCATTTCCGTAACAAATAGTGTTACAGAAATGACTTTAATGGTTTGTCCCTATGCTACAACACTGAAAATTATATGTGCATAAAAATTATTTGAAGGCCCTAAAGATCGCGCCGAGTGCTCATTCGAGTAGGTGCACTATTGTGAACACATTCCACGAAAAAAATTAGAATTTTGAAAAACTTTTTTTTCTCATTTTTTTTAAAGCCAAAAGTAGACACTTAGCGAAGAACACCCAAACCTTTTCACATGATGTAATTTCATATTATAGATGGGAGACCTTAATGCATGATCTATCAGAATCTATGACGAAGCGCACTCATTCAATGCACGCGAGAATCAGTACTGATACAACCCAGAATTAACTTGGTAAATATTTATATTAATTTCGACAAATTAATACACGGATGTCAGGAGGAAGAACAAAAAAGAAGGAAAAAAAAAAAAAAGTTCATCAGGCATTTTTGTAGTACACTTATGAATACTTAACTTTAAAGATACCTTTATCATCAGCTTGGCATATATCAAATTAAGGGTTTATCTGTAAAATGTACCCTTTCATGTATTAGGCAGGCATACTCAGTGAAGCTGTGAATGAAGAGTGGACCTTGACCCAGAAGTTTTCCAAGTAATATGTAATTGTTTGATGCCTATATGTATACAGCATTTTTGGGCTTCAATAGAAAATATTATTAGGGATGTCCAACACAAGGAGAGAATCCTTTGGACTTTTTTTTCCATTTAACACACTACGACTCATGCAGTAATAGTCTCAGGCTACAACATGTGACCTTTGTTATAAACATATATATAATCGTTTTTTTCATTTGTTTTCTAGCCCATTTTTTTCCTGCTGAATTCTGAATTCCGATGGATTGCCAGAAAAACGAAAACCTTGAGGCATTTTCGAGGAAACTGCAAACATTCCAAATGGCTACCAAAACACTAAAAAAACTCAAGTAATTGTAATTACTCATATGTTTTGCCTGACCAGTCAAAACACCCATTGTGACCATTAAAATGTGATTCATTAACCACTAATTAAGATATTCCAATGGCCGCCATTACAACAAAGCATCTGATCTTTATCTACTTTTTGACCGTAGAATGGGAACATGATATATATACCAATGCTTAGCAATCATAATTAATTGAAACAATTATGAATTAGCTTTCAACAATTTGCTAATCAATCAAATCAATAAACCATTCAAGATGCTCCAAAATGGCACAAGTCATTACTACTTAAAAGCAAGAGCTGCCATGTTTGGGTATATCACTATAACTGCTTCAGAGCAATTTAAGTATTATAACATAATCAAAGTGAATGATATCGACAAGATGGCATCCTAGCTAGTTTCATATGCTTGCAAATGTCAATCATTAAAGTCAGTTATTTCATTCACGCTGTAGGCGAAAGACATATATTTTTGTTTTTAGTTGGATTATCACTTCAAAACCCCAATTAGGCTATCTTAAGTGTCATTGAGTCATTATTCATCAATATCCCAACATGGTTGCCAAGATGCCTAAAACCTACCAAAAACAAAGATAGATCTCTAGACTATTAGTGATCGATTTTTCGCCGCGTAGTAAGTTCCATTTCCAGCCATATTGGATACCCATTTTGGATGGCATCTTACATGTATCTGGTTCCTCTGATTACCATGATGTGTCATTGATCTGATTGACCTACAGGTATATACACAAACTTGGAAAAGAAGCAGTACTAGGTTGGACACAGATCAATTATACCATCTTATAGTATCGGAAGCCATCTTTGGATTCCTTAATGACTGAATTTATTATCACATTTTTTAAAAAATTGTCTTATGTTTGTAATTATTTCTTGACTGCCAAAACACCAGGATCGATACCAATTACCAATCTTCATCATAACAGATCACGACAGACACTTATTGTATTGGCGGCCATATTGAATTCATTGATTACGTGTTACATAACCAGTTAATTGGTCACAATGGATGTTTAAAACGAAGTCAGGATGAAAAAACACACCTTTGAGTGAACAGAGATAATGGTTTTGTGTTTTGGTGGCCATTTTTGATTTTTGCGTTTTTACAAAAATGCTCAAGTTTGCTCGTATGGCATCCATCGGATTCAGAATCTGCATTAAAAACTGGTCTAGAAACCATTGAAAAACATATATCTAATAAAACAAGGTATTAGGTATCAATGAATCTGTAGCCTGGACTATAAAGTCTATGCACATCATTGACAGAAACCCCTTGCTCTGTGTGTGGAAATTGTATTATATTGTTGAGTGAATCATGTGTTTTAATATGCACTTCTAAATCTGCTTCATTAGCTTCAAAAATTGGCATGCAAACTCAAGAGGTGTTCACAAACCAAGGGTCTCACTTTCTCTGGGGGAAAAAATACTACTTCAACCACAACATCCATTAACAGATTAAACCATACGTAGGGTTAACCACAGTTGTAGTAGAAAGACAAAACTTTTAGATAAATTTAATGCAATTAAAATATTTTCAGTAAGACACATCTGTTGACTTATATTTTTACATTCTACAGTGTGAGTCAAAAACAAACACCTACATGCAGAATAAAAACTGTAATTAAAAATAGTAAGAATTGTTTTTGCTCAAATGTTTGCTATGGTTTAAGAAGATAACAGGCGTAGAAAACGTTTATTTGGTCACTGTTGGACTTTGAGGGAATAAGTTATGCCTATTTTGTGGAGGACTTCAAAAATCATGTTTGGCCGATTTGAGCCAAAGGAAAAGATGCATCGGTTACCATAGAAGTACATGGCGATTTGAGTATGTAAACATTTAACACCAAATTATTATTAAAAACTAGAAGATGGGAGAGTAATTGACCAAAGGGCGTTTTGTTATAAAAAAAATCCCAGAGCTTTCAAAAGAAACTGCTAGGTTGAAAAAAAGGCTCAACTTTCTCAAATAAGAAAGTCAAGATAGCGGGTGTAATACCACTAGTGTACTTGGTCAGCAGAATGTCATGGTTTTAACCTACAACGAAACTTGGGAGCAAAGGTGAAACCATAGAAGGTTTGTATCCGCTTAAAAAACAGCACTGCGATATTTAATTTCGGTTTGTAATTCCAATTTTTTAACAGAAAACTTCAGCTTAGTTCTTCTTGCCATTTATGGACGTGAGTATACTGATTTGCAAAATAATTACCTTAGGAGATGTAAAACAAAAATCTATGAGCAGTTTCATTATTATGGACTTGAGACATGGATATGATGAGTTCAATAACGGGGTCTTATAATGAATGGTAATGTATTTTTAAGATATTTTACTTATAATTGTGTTACACAATAGACCATTTTATTCAAAACTGATTATGTTTTTGTCGAGAGAAATCGATACTACTGAAATTGCATGTGTGAAAGTGTTCATTTGTCTATAAGGTTTCTATGGTATACGTCGGTGTTAGTCTCTCTGCATTGTATTGCTAAATCGGCCAAACTGAATTTTGAGGTCTCTCCGCAAATTTGTGAATAGTTTTGAAACCAAAGGACACAAAAGAGCATACAGCCCAAATAAAAATCTTCTGATAGCCGTGATCTCTATAAAAAAACCAAAGCAAACATTGAAGCAAAAATAACAGTTGAACCTTTGAAGGAAAAAATCTTTCATTGAATGTAGGTTTTTTATTGACTCAACTGTATACTGCAAAAATTTGCATTAATTGATAGGCATTTAGGGGGACATACTTGTTAAGAATTACGAGACCCTTCAGGAATTCTTTTTCCCTACTATACTAGCCTCCATCCAAATTGTCCAAATCACCTGTTTAAATTTGGATTACATTAATTGTCATAACATGTCAACACAACCAAGCCATTCAAATAAAGAGACAAGTCATTATATAATTAGTGCAAATTGCAAATGCTTTTAATGAAAACTGAATAAAATAACATAGTAATGGATGAACTTATAATAATAATATTCACAACTATAACATAACTGTCAGAATGAGCTAAAATAACAGAAAAATGGGTAAAATCATATCTCAAACTACCATTACTAACCCTAGTAGCAGGAAAATACAATTTTCTTCAATTCTAAAATATTTTTTAATCCCTTCAAAGCAAGTGACAAAAATATTTCAAAATGCCCAGGCCTAAACCATTTTTAATTCAAAATATCGGTACTCAACTAAAATACTGTTATACATGAAACAAAATAACTGACACCTAAATGAACTACTGGCAAATCCAAAATATGCTGAGGAGCAAGGGAAAGGTCAGTTTTGCTAAAAAGGCAGGGAGTGGTTTTCTTTTCCTGAAAAAGCTTTGTTTTTGTTTAAACTTTGCTTAGACATAGTCAGTCCAAAGGTGTAAATTGCCTATCCAATGCCTCCCCATCTTCTTATAAATGCCAGTTACAAAATATATAGAGAAAACCAGAAATGAAATTGTACACAATGTTTTCATAATCATCATGAATGCACTTATTTGCCCTATTCAGATTATGCTACAAAATGAAATCTGATTAATATATGCTTAGAAGAAGTGTAACATTTTACAAAATTTACAAGCATGTCTATTTCAAACACAAACAAGGGGGCTGGTCAAACATGAAATGGTTTACCACTCAGTACTGGCACTTCTAAAACACAACTGCTGATGACCGAGGGCTCGGTCAAACTGATAACTGTGCTTACTTCTGCAATTGGAAGCAATTTTGTTTCCTATTTGTAATGTTTTCTGAATTCAGTCTTTGTGAAACCTCAAAGGTGAGAAATCAGTTTTAATTTACCACAAGTACACAAGCAATAAATTAAAAGGGGTAGTTGGGGTGAGGTAAACATGGTAACATAAACACTATTGTCACTGTGACCAGCAGAATACATATGACAGGCAAAACAATGAAGATATCATTATACTAAAATCACTGCAACACTCCAGCTCAGTTTCTTAGATATGACATATGCACACATATTTCACTGCATTAATTGCATGTACATGCAATCCAGTGGTCATTGTTTTTCAGAGAAGCATGCATACCTGTTCAAGAAATACTGAGCTGGAGTGCATATGTACTCAATCAAGCTAAGGATAACAAACCCTTGTAATCTCTCTAGCAAATGAGTTAAGTTGACATTTTGAATCTTTCCTTAAAGGCATCCATATTATAAGGCTGAGCTTTTTCGACAGTCTATAACTTGTCCAGTTCGAAGTACGAAGTAGCCACCCGGGTGTATACATTGTACTGACTTTCAGGGCGTGCGTAGACAAAACAAAAGTGCACTGCAACTGAAACTGAAAGGTGGCACTGGGTATACTTGCGCGTCGTCACTTCATACTTCCGACAAGACCAAAATATAGTGACACTCTGATGATGGCATTCATTAGAATTTCAAAAGCTCAAATCACCAATACAGATATATCTAGGAAAAGATTAATATCTGTTAATGTTTACCAATTTTTGCTCAATTTTCTGGAAAATGAGTGACATTTTGTGAAGTGGTATAAGTTTGATTATTATTAAAGAATATATAACAGGCCAACTAAGTATTTCATTGAAAATCTGTAATGAAAGTTTCTTTCCCTCTGACAAAGCTGTCAATTTATGAACTCAGTAAAGTCAAGTCCTTCCCGTGCCGTATGGCGCATAAGGCGGCGCCTATCTCCGTTTCCATAACCCTAGGCCACACGTCTGCCAAATACAGTGAAAGCTACAGTTGGGGTTTAGTCTTTTGCTAGCTCTGCATGTTTACTCCCTTACTCCATTCTTTAAATGCTGACCACCTGACAAGAAGGCAGTAGTTACCATTTTTAAGTCTTTGGTATGACCCGGCCGGGATTTGAACCCGCGGCCTCCCGACTGTGAGGCAAACGCTCTAACCACAAGGCCAACACGCCGGTGTTTAAACTCAACACTTGGTGTGAACTCAAATGTGACTTGATACCAGCTGATACATGGACATCATCTCAACACTTTGGACACAAGCTTGGATACATCAAATCTCCAGTTTTTCATGCTTGCTTGCAGCATTGCCCTAGTATAAATCAGCTTTACGTTTAGAGGTGAAAAGGCTACAGTTTGTTCAGATGCAAAGACTTGGCCAATACAGTGGTTACATTTTACATTTACCAATTACCATTATTTTATATTATTAATAGTTTTTTTAGCACAGCAAAAACAAAAATGCTGAATTTATCTTTATTTTTCTTCTCAAAATAAATCCCAGTTATTTCTTTTATGGTATCTCTGAAAGGGCAAGCTACAATACAGGCTCTAAAGCATAGATTAAAATCTGTTTATATAGTTGCTATAGTACAGAAAAATATATTGTTTTACACTTGATTCTAAATAATTACATAACAATCTGGCACATAACACCAATGACAAAATAATGTAGGGAAGAGACAGTTCAGGGAGCAAGGAAAGACAACGATTAAGTGGAGTATTACAATGATATGGTACAACACAAACAACAGTAGTCTTATTGTACATCTATTTGTTGCCCCATTAAAAAAAATACTGCCAAATTTTAATGGTTTACTTTTTTACATTTGTTTTGGGAAGAAACAATTTGCTTGTAATTTTACATTTTGAATCCACTTAATGATCATTGTGATGTGCAACACCTCATAGTGGGTGTGTTGCCCGAAGGCTGCAGTGTTTATGGTTTTGAAGTTAGTAGGTTACCAGTATGGCTACTTTACATACATAATGCTCAATGTTTGGAGTGCCATTCCACATAATACAGTGGTATAACAGCATCTCAGAAACCCTTCCCATCATATGGCGGGTCATCTGAACCAGGAACTGCCAACATATGCAACCTCCATATGAAATGTGTGCAAAACAAAAGAATGTGCCCTGTGCTGTGTAATCGTGCGCTAAGAAATTTGAATGCATTGTATGAGGCCCTTAGTAAAAGGTGTATGAATAGTTTATATCTTTAGCACTCGACTGCTTCAAAGAATATGATGAAAAACATCCAATGGAAAGATATTGAATATCAACCACATTAGCAAATTACTGTGCATGATCCATGGGTTGAATTGCCATATTTGTGTACAGATTTAGTCATATTTTTTACACTGTGATTACATGTTATTACAGAAAATGAAAGGCAAAACTGGTGCATTGTGGGAAGGGCTTCATAGCTGCTGTTCAGTGGTATCTACATTACACCCTTTTTAATATATTTTCAAAAAAACAATCTACTATTTTGTCCATCTCGCTGGGCTTTACTGTCTTAAAGTTTCAAGCAAATTTCAACAGATTTAGTCAAATTTAAACTTTAAATTGAATCCTCCTTCCATATTACCTCAATTGCCAGTGTTGACTGAAACAGACTACTCTTTTGTCCAGATACATGAATCTGAAATATCCTGACTACAAGCTCTGTTACATAAACATCCTTTTGTACATTGGTTGGTCTGCCTAGACCCAGAATTGATATATGCAGAGAGAAGAACTTCCGCCATCAATACAACACTATCTTGTAATCGGGTCAGCGGCATTGTGTTGCAGCCGACAATGTCCTGGGGTGCTTGACAGGTGGTATTCATCATCACGCCAGGCAATGCTAGGCCATGTCATGTCAGTGTTGAGAACAGATTATAAACAAGGAAGTCTATAGGCATGTGAAAGGAAAACTGTTTGCGTCAATGTAAGACTACATTTGAATGCGCTCAGTAGCCACCTTTTGTGGTCAGTAATGTCTGCAGATGCTTTGGATATGACTTGTTCCTATGCTCAGGCAGTGAGTGCTGAACTACATGATAGTCACGCCAAGAGCAGGTTTTGTTAGCCTATATGAGATAATTACAAACTATCATGCCAATCCATGTCTCACTTCAAATACTGCTTCAGCACAAGACCATTCCTAAGTCTGGTCTACAACATACACATAGCTAGGAAAAATGTTATGTAGAAATTACATTTAGAAAAGTATTCTACCTACACCGGATGCTATATTTGTCAGTAAAATAAACTTGCTGCTATCAAACTCTGGTAAAATTGCAGCAGATCAACATTTTTTTACAACTGAAGTCAACATAATTTTACAAAGCCAATGTCTTGGATAATGTGATTGGCAGACAAGTACAAGAAGGCAGAACTTGCAATATTTTATTATTGGTAAAAAAAAAGATTGGAGCAAGATTATGCAAGACTTGCAAAATACACATTTAATACAGCAGCTTGCTGTGCTTTAAGATCTCAAGATTGTTTTCATTTTTCTGACTTCCAAGATTTTGCTTAGTTCAACGTATAGAAAAATATTATTTTGCAGGTATTTTTGGATATCAGGGTAGATTATTTTAAGACAACTTATATCTTACAACATGTATGATTAAATACAGAATGTTTTTTGGTGTATAACAATTCAGGATCCATTGACACACTAGTGCCAACATTGTGAACAATGATTGCCAATAAAGCATTCTTGCACTTATCTATTATTAAAAAAACTTACATATATGTACACAAAATAGCTGCAGAACAATTTATATAATACATTAACAACACAACGTACAACACTAGTATTGTATAGAAATTCTTCTTTTAAGAACTTTTTCCTGCTTAAAACCTACATTTCCTTGAAATATTGGAGGGTGATATGTATTTATTACAGAAGTTTTGTTGTTGTTGTTGTTGTTAAATTACTATTCTTAAAATTCACTAAGAGTCTTTTCTATTAGCATATGTGAATCAATGATTCACACAGTTATTTTTCAGACTAACAAATTAAAGCTGCCTGTTCCGATTTAAGTGTACCTTGTCCCCTACTTTATGTGAGAACCGGACACACACATACACCTACAACCAAGTTTAATGGGATACAAACTTGTGGTTTTGGTGATAGACATGATAGCCCATACTGCAATGCCCTATAAAATTGCAGTTTTTGCTCTGTCTTTTGAAAAGAAATGAATTCTAGGTAAATCAAGCAGGGGGGTCCTAAAGACAATGGGTAAGTAGATATGTATAAACATTTCTTATTGGTTATTTTTTCCATTTGGTAATGTGCATATTGTTTCACAGAATTAAAGGCACAGCTTGCTCTGTATTTCACTATTGATGATGATCAAGCCTGTATTGCTGAACAACAAACACTGGCCAATCAGGAAAACAGCTGGATTGTATTTAATGTCTACTGAGTGTAAAAATGTAACTTATCTCTATGAATCATTGACAGATGCCAACCATATTGAGGGGTAAGATATCATTTGAATAGTTTTCAGTATAAGACATTATTTTACCGTCTTCCCACAAACAGAAGAATTATAGGCTCAAAATGATGTTACAACTCTACCACTTTCACAAATTTTAAAGATGGGTGACCCGATTGACAACCTCATCCTCTACTTGCCCGTAGGACACACGGTGTACCCAACACAGTATCCAAAGAGCTGGACCGATATAATTCATTATCATGTTTTGAGGAGTCCAAGTGTGTGAAAATATCGGATCCAAAACATGATAATGATAAAATTGGATGATTTACGCCCAATATTAATTGGTCTCATAGCTCGACCAATTAATTTGGGCTTAATCGATCCAATTTTATATCAAAATTTGTGTTTTTAGTGATATGATTATGATTGGGTCACCCACCTTTAATAGCATTCAAAATGGCATCTACAGAGTGCAAGAAAAAGAAGCACAACTAGAATTTCGCGGTTCTCGGCTTTCGCGCTCGCTATATTCAAAGAATATAAGCTGTGGGCCGCCCCATGACCTTTGACCCTGGCACGTGACCTTTGATCTCATCAACATATGAGGGATCGCATGGTGCACCTATGACAAAAGTTTGGTTCCAATTGAACTTCAAGTTTTCAATTTAGATCAATTTTACATTTTAAGCCAATTTTTCACCTTGACCTCACATGACCTTTGACCTTTCAACATGACCTTTGACCTCATCAACATATGAGGGCTCCCATTGTGCACCTATGACAGAAGTTTGGTTCCAATTGAAGTTAAACTTTTCAATTGAGGTCAATTTAAAAAAAACTTAACAATTTGTGACACACACATACACACATCCACACACACATCCACACACACATCCACACATACACACGCACAACGGATTGCTAAGTGGTCCTGCCAGCTATAGCTGGCGGCCCACAACTAAAATGGTATCCTGTATTGTTTTCCCAGCTTTATCATGCTATGTTACATATAAATGTAGTTTTTACAAAACACCCACACTTTTCTTAACAATTAACATGTTACTTGTCAGTATAACTTCACTTTTAATATCAAAGACAAAATGACAGAGAACGTCCTCCACAAAAAAAGTATCAATTGGCTTGATTGATATAAGGCAGTACACAAGATAAAAAGGCAATACTTGTTCCCCCTTTAATTCTTCCACGTCTGGAGATGACCCTTTAAAAGTCACTTTAAAATGCTACCAGCCTCATCTTTGTGTTGTGTGCTACTTAGATTTGCTGCACACCAATGACATTTGTTCCCAGGGAATGATACATTAATCCTCCAACTATTTTTCGTTTAACTCTTAACATACACACACATACAGATAAGAATGTTAACAATTATTTAGTAGATCTGGCCCCTGAATAACCTCAAATAGCACCAAGTTTCCCAAACATAAATGCTGGATCAATTTAACATTTATCCTCTTTTAATACACAGCTGACTATTCCTAGCCGTTTACCAGTCCTGCACACAGAAAACATGAAATAGATTTGATAATAATTGCCAAGTAGGCCATGGGTGCAGCCATTACAAACCTTCTAATGGCTTATACCACAATGATACAATACACTATACATAAAATAGGAGTCTTGCAACAAGCAATATAGAAGTAACTTGGCCCAAGTGGTAGATGGAGTTGAAGACAGGTATTTATGTACCAAAGGTTGGCAAAAGCAACCAATTTTACAAGATAAGTTGGCAGTGTTTACCATCAGCTACCATCTGAACATTGACAACAGAGGACCATCCGTAATGTTTAAGGTCACTTTCAAAACATCCTGTCTCCAAGCAAGCAGTAATGGTGGTACCCATTGCTTTGGTGATGAACATGTATTCTATGTTAAATGTGTACAGGACTGATTACATCGTTCTGTTTTCTAAAATGGGTCGGGTACAATGTTTTTATTCCTATCCCATATCAGCTAGAAAGAACGGGCCATTCAAGCAATTAATGTCATCAAACTGAATCATATGGACATTCACCAAATTAACAAAGCCATATTGTTTCTAAAATCACACACTAGGATAGACTATGAAATTTGGAATATAGAAATGAATACTTAATTACAATTTGGCCCAAATATTTCTGGGACAGACACTGTATTTGAATCAGACATGAGGGAATACATCAACTTAAGAAGTACTTATGAGGCAGATTTTGCCAACTGTTCTTTTATGAGCAGAAATCCAGAACAAGGTACAGAATAGCTCAATTTTATAATAATGACTTTCAAACAGGTACACTTTGAATTATTTCTATCAGATCCAGGCTTCGCTTTTATGAAACAAAAGGTGAAAATGCAAGGCGTTGTGACTTTTAACCAAATAAGAAAAAAGCCAAACACACCATGATACTGGTGTTATTTCATCCGTATTATCATCCTTTTTTCATTGGTGACTTTGATTTGCTATCAATATGTTCCGATATGGAGACATCTTCTCCATTTTGCACATATTTTTCCTTCATGTGCCTCTCGACTGATGCTGGGGTCACAAATAATTTTTTAAATGCAATTTGCAAATAATTCACTATTAACAAAAATTGAACTTCTTAGGGTTATCACTAGGACCACTTGTTGTTTGAAATTTCTTCTTTAGTGGCATCAATTTTTTCATCCTAATGCTTTAAAGCAAAAACAAAACACTCCATGACTGCCTATCACTTTGGCCCATTACACCAAACTTGCAGAGATGTTAAGTCTCCACAAATAAGTATCACTAAACATTGATTTGAATATGAATGTTTTTTTGGAAGATTTAAGTTTTTTAGTGCACTTAAATAAATGGAGTGGGCAGTTGTACTTTCACAAAATTTAACAAAGTGGCCTTAAATTTACGCCCGCTCTACCAATAGTAGTCTAAATAAGCATTGCCCTTGAGATTTTCTTAATTCTTGTGCAAGAGATGGATTAACAATCTCTGTAAGGCTAACTAAACTTGTATGGTTGTAATCATTATTTATGTTTAAAACATGTCAGTTCTTAACAGAGCTGTGACAAAAACTTCCTCCATTCTCCAGGGTCCCCAGTGCCCCAGGCCTCAACACAATTTACAACCAAATTTTTTAGAACAAATACCAATGAGTGAACCTATTTCAACAAATAAGCTACAGCATTTGAGAATTCATGGCTAAACCAGTTCTGATTCTCAATGAAATCTTTGTATCGTCAGACGGCATCTACAACTTTTGTCTATCTCATCTCACACTGGGGAATACATAATGCTTTGGTAAAGGATGCATCCAAGTTTTGGCTTCTACTGGCAGACAATTTAGGTAAAGATGCCATCAATTTTTATGGATTCTACTACTGCAGAATATTCAGTTTCCATAACTGTTTCTACTACTTCTTTCTTTTTTGATACACACATCAAAGGTTACGCCTTATACAATCTGACAAAAAATAAATACAATATAACAAATTTAATGTATTTTCTTTATTTTTTTCAAAACGTCCTTGCGACATGTGGCGTTTTTTCCCGATCACTCAAGATGGGCTTGGGTCATCGCTTATACTGACTGAGTTTGGTGATCGTAGCAGTTGATTGTGGCAGAAAAACAAATTATAGATTTTCAAAGAATGTCCCTTTAATCAGCCCACATGAACTCTCGCCCCATTCGGAGAGTACACCACAATGAACCTTGGGCCGTGGTTCTTCTGATCAGTTTGGTTGCAATTGGCCCAAGTGGTTGGGCAGGAGAATAACTTACCCATCTAACCAAAAACCTTTAATGACTGGACATACACATATAACATACTACTACTACTAACAATACTACATAGAACAAATAGTGATTTCAAAATCTTGCTCTGAACAAGCTCAGGGGGCAAAACCAAAAACTCTATGGCTGATATGCTGAAAGGGAGTCAACTTTAGTCTGGGTTTAAATCAGGGTTAGTCCTACATTGAGTGGAGACCTTTTTTACTTGCAAAATACTGTGAAAGTTAAATGTAATGGGGAGAAATTTTTCATGGATGGGCCCTTCCATCCCATCCATGAGGAATTTTCTGCACCATTACAGCACATTTTAGAGTATGCTCAAGGCAAAAGGGTCCCTATTAGACGAACCCTGGTGTTAAACCCGGAACTAAAGTTTAGCCCCCTTTCAGAAATACATGTCTATAAGAAACAAAATTATACATTAGTTGCAATTTTCAAGGACAGTTTTAAAGACAGGCTCATAAATTGTTTTTTTTGCTTATAGCTGTGGGTTGTCAGGCTCGAAAGTACTCATGTTTTTCCAAATCCTCAGCACAATCCACAACACTTCATTATATTTTCCTTCTATTTCCTGGGGTTTAAATGAAGTCTTACAATTTCAGAATTCCTGATAAAACTCATATTTCTCATTCCACTTTGCATGCCTTGTATAGTGTATAAATTTTATTAAAAAGTCTTTAATATTTGGAGGATTGTTTTTAATTTGGCATACTTGAACATTTTTTTATAT